>JAPMAF010001190.1:0-11643 GCA_026537445.1 Silvatares holzenthali
AAGTAAAACTGTACAGGGCTCTTGAGCTGATTTTCTCACGAAAACAGCGCTTTATAAGTTAACCTCAAAATAAATTTAAAAAATATAGATTTGACAGTTGACTTTGCAAAAAAAATTGCGAATCGCTAGCGTAGCGAAGAAATGTTGGCAGACCCCCTCGATAGAAATCATACGATGCGTGGGAGTAATCTACAAGAGGAGACGGGAGGAAGGTAGTTGCGATGACGTATAAGAACGCCGGTAAACAGCGAACGTGTCGGAACCTGCACGATCTAGCCGTTCCGCCTCCTGAACCCGCCCCTCCACGACACACCGCGGATGCCATTGTTTGCCCACGGATAATTTGTTTGCCGATACGCATGGAGAATTTTTGCCCGTCAAAGTGGCCCATTATCTACATAACAATGTGTATATTTTTTATAGTCTAATTTATTAGTTAGCCAAAATTCGCTAAAAAAAATGCAGTCATCTCATTGTCGAATAATTTACTAGGGCCGATTTTTCAAACGCGAGATATTTTTATCTGTCAAATAAGTGTGAAGTAGAATTATTTTTCAGTATAGTTTGTCATGTTGAAAAATAAAATGCTAAGTGTATTCTCAAACAAATCAGAAAAAAAACTTCAAAACATTTTTTACACAGCGCAATGAGGAAAAATTCTCAAATAAATAAACGTAAGCAAATTTCGTCAGCATCGACGTTCGTGCAGATTCTAAGGCTAAGCCGATTCTAAGCACTTTAGTATTATTTTGTGGTACTTTTTGCATATGTAGAAACCAAATTATACAATCAAGAGTGGCGCGGCCGCCAACGAAATTCGGGGAATCCATTATCCAATAGCAGGCGATGAATCATCCAGTTTCCATAGCTCTCAACTCACTAAAATGGCTGCCGACGCCAAAAATAATCGATAATTACATATTTTTATCATATTGTATAATGGGACACAATTTTTTTTAGTTATAACTTTTTTTTGTGTTATAAAATATGAGACACCATAACATCACCATCCTTCTGGGCTTGTAATACTCAATGCAATTGCACATGTAGAAACAAGAAAAGCTAGTTTTTCTGTTATAATCACGAAACATGGATAAATCTATTTCACGTGGCGTACCAAATTGGTGGTATTACTTCAGGGCGATATAAAATCTACCATTTTTTACCAGTATAGAATAAATAAACATTTTTTTGTTTTTGATTTTTTTAAATGTATATATGTATTTTAAAGCCTGAACAGAAAAAAAGCATCATTTTTTTACTGGTGGGATTCGAACCCACGACTTCAAGCGCTCTATTTAAGTATTAGTCACTAGACCGACAAATTTTGCTACATATAAACAGAATATCTTAAACGCGGAAAATTATATACACTAAATATAAAAGGTTATAGGAAGAACCAAACAACGGCTCTCAAATCTTCCACGAAGATGAGGCAAGTGGAAAACCACCGCATTATTCTCTCCAGGATGTCCATCTACGGAGAGACTAAGAGTTCTAATAAGAAATAAATAATTTTACTTAACGTCAAAAACACGGGCATGATAGAAATCGGCAATCTTTAGTTTAAAGAACGAAAATTGTGATTTTGAGAAAAAATCTGTAAGCACCAAAGTAGATGAAAATATTAAGACATATCAGTTAATTTATTTTAAAAATCAACGATAATTTTAATTTATTTTGATACAATTACATACTTCAAACCTTAAACCAAGCAAAGGTCATTTAGAATATATCACCTTGTAATCGTTCTGAATTTACAACACATATAAAGAAACAAAATAATTGAACGGCGTTTTCTTAATCTGTACAATTTAATAAAAAAAACGAATGATTTACCTTAATTCTGTACGTTTATCGGTACATATGTGTAATTAATTATTTTTTCTCTCAATACAAATATGCAAAGTCGTTAATAAATCATCAATTATAGACACTGACTTTTATTGTCATCTGACATATTTCTCGTCAGCCGGTACCATTAAATAGCGCGGATAACAAACCAAGTTTAATACGGATGAGATTTCTTAATTGTACGAGCACCTATATTAAACTTTCAGAGTATTTCCCCACGAGAGGCACCTCGTGGGTGCTATTCGTAAACTTAAAATTTACCTTTTAAAACATCATGATTGCTCCACTTTCAACGTTTATCGAACAAAGGATATTATGCGAAGCGAATTTGCCACGTTGAAATGCAGCGATATTCTAAATATAATGCGAAAGTATGCCAGATGTACTTACGATTTCCTTTGATTTGACCAGTACTTCTTGAGAGTTGCCTGAAGACGAGTCAAAAATAAACATCCGTAAAACGAACAAAAATAAAATAATTACGTTTCACTCTCTTGATTGTGGATGTTAAATCAAAATTCAATAAAACAATTTATAACCGGGGGAGCTTTTACCGCAGAACGCGTGTAGCGCGCCAAAGCCGGGAAATATTATTGTGCAATATCATGGCGGGAAATCTTATAAAACGTTAACCCCACTCCGTACCATTTGTTATCCGGAACCAATGGGTGGGGAGAATCCGTGACGTCAAGCCATATTCAGCCAATTGGGGGCTAGAACGGTGACGACATGGCGTCCAGCGAAAAAGTCGATAGCTATGTCACGAGGTCTGGCCGCTCTCTGCAATTTTTCAAAGTTTCACAGCAAGTAAAATCGAAATAAATATGAAAGTGTACATTTCAACGCTATTGAGCGTTGTTCGGTTTATGTGAAACTCTTAAACATTTTTACTTTTACGCAAAGTGAAATTTAAAACGCTACAAGGATATTTGGTTGAATGAATGTAATTGTGGGCGAAAGACGAAACGTCAAAGCGAGCCGCGTGCTCGAAACAATATTTTACAAAGAGGGAATTTTGTTTTGAAATGTTGAAAATGAAAGGAGAATAGAAGAGAGAAATAGAGAAAAGCGCGAAACTACACATTGTTAATAAAAAAATAAAGTTAAATGTTCATAAAACGCCATTTCGAGATAGGAATAGGGAAAGAGAATGGAGCGCCATTTGTCTCTTTCCTGACATTATTTCTAACTTCCCTCATGTATCCTGAAATGCATTTCTAGCTTCCCTCACGTTCATGCATCTCGTCATACACAAAAATGGCAATTGTTGAAGCTTTTAAAAACTTCGTCAAAAATGTTTCTGCTGAGTCCTTCTAGGTTTCCCCTCAATGATCAACAAAGCATATTTGCACTATAGATATTTTAATTGCCATGTGTCTTTCTTCTTTGATATTTTCAATTTTTATTCTACTACTCGAGGTCTTTCTACTGATTTTTTCAACGATCTCATCTCCACTGCATTTATTCTGCCTTAATTCTACTTAGTTTGTCTTGTTTCTTGGTCCATCTGGGTCTGTAACATACTGTACAATTGCACACGTAAATGCTGTGTAGCAGTCGAAGGAGAGATTGAAAACTTGGTTATTAAGTTCTAGTCACGAAACATGGATAAATCCATTTCACGTGGCTTACAATACTGAGCGGTGGTATTGCTCCAGGGAGATACAAGAATAAATAAATTATATTGTTATAGTACACTGAATATTACACTGAATTTAGTTAAATTCCCCTTTGTTTTGTGACGTATTCTATTTTTATATATTCGTATCTTATCTTATCTTTTACATTTTATGGAGGATTTTAGCTGAACAAACAAAAAGTTATTTTATCGCAATTAATTTAATAAATTCTAAACGTTCGACATGGAAAACAAATCGTTTGCAAGAGTAGCGATCTCCTGATGAATGATTGTTAATCGAAAATAACGGTATTTGAGAAAGGAGATGGAATAACTGAGAGCAAAATAAAAATTAAAATTGAAGAATTATAGCAAGTCTAAGAATTCGTATACTTGGGAAGTATGTTCACGCGGAGTGGAAATTGTGAGAGCGACATTGAAAGGCGTGTGAAACCTGGAAAAAGTGCGAACAGGTCACTAAATGTCGTAATATTAAACAAAAAATGCCCAAAAGTACCCGAATGGTAGCAGATAACGGAGTATTGGTGACAACGTTGATGTACCAGGGATATGTACAAGAAATGTTAATTCGCTCTGGACTGGTAAACAGGTGGTAGATCTTGTATTGCTCTGGAGTATTGTATTATTATTATTAACGTGGATAACATATATAGCGCCGTTTTTGTGAGAAAATCACCTCAAGGGCGCTGCACATAATCTCTGTTATTCTTCAGGGAACGATATTTTAAAAATGTGTTTTTAATTGGCCTCTAAAAATCATCTCAGACGGACTGCTTCGCAATGGCGTTGGGAGAGCATTTCAGGCCTTTGACCCCGCCATCGAGAATGCTCGTTCCGCAAAGTTCGTTTTGTTGTCTCTTTCTGGTTCCGTTATCTTTCCACTGTTGAGGAGGCCGACCTGAGCGGGCGCTATCAGTCATTTAGAGAATCGGGAACATATAATTCCTTGAGATACAGTGGCGCCACGTCATTCACGCATTTGTACATCAACCAGCACACCTTATACACAACTTTTTCCGGAAAACGAAGCCAGTGCAAACCACGTATGTCGCGTGAAATAGATTTTTCCATGCTTCGTGATTAGAACTGAATAATTAAGCTTTCTTTCGCAAGTCAAACACTTTGAAGTAATCATGTCGCGTTGTGACGTTTTGTTTGCGAACGTTTCGAGCCACATTGCAGTGTCACAGATCAAAATTTGGTTGATCTGATCATGCCATGATTTTTTTGGATGGCTCCTATGTCTAATGCTCTCTAAATACACATCGTAAATCTTCCAAAATAATCTCTAGATATCCATTCACTCTATATGTCCAAACCATCACAATGCATTTTTCTTAATTTTATCAACAACGCGTACATTATTTTCTTATATCTATATTCCTTACTCTGTCATAATGTTTTACCACACATTCTTCTAGGAGATCTCATTTCCACAGCATTTATTCCACGTTCACTTCCTTTCTGTCATAGTTAAGCTTCGCTTCCGTGCATCAAAGTTGGTACTAATACTCCACTATAGACTGCCATCCTGTCGCTCATAGCTTTCAAATGTATTAAAAAACCAAATCAATACAAAGGCCGAACAAATACCGTTTCCACGGTAAGTGAATTTAATAGTCATTTGATTGTAAAATGGCGACAAATGCAAATGCCATTATAACGTTAAAGTAAATTTATTTTATTATTAGTAACGAAATATAGTATAGTGGAGTCAGTAGGAGAATACAACTACGGTTTTATGCTGCCTCTGAATCTCTCAAATGTAATTAAAAATGCCTTCAAAAACCACACGTATTTCGTATTGTCGATTTGATAAGCATGAAACTAATATCTGATAACTGTTCCATGTGCGATTTACGTAAATTGAAAAAAATGATCGTACCTCTTATCTCGCAACGTATGCAAATTAAATTAATATTTTAACGATACTATAATACGTATTCATTTGTGTATTGCTGCAGCTTGCATCAGCAATTATGATAAGACTTCGCATCAAATTAAAATAAAATGAAATCAGTAGTGCAAGCTTCAAATATTAAGATACGAGCTTGTTTTCACAATCACGCAAGGTCGATTTACAATTATTGTCCAATCACCGTTTTTATTTAATAAATCCATTTTATTATGATAGCGATATGAAAAATGGGGTCAATTTTGGCAAAAAGAGGTATCTATTCTCCAAATATTAATTATAAAAATAATCATATCTTCCAGCCAAACCAAACAAGGTTTTACAGCGATTTGAAATTCTTATGACACGTAATATCGTACTTATTTCCCACCTTAAAGGGTTGCCACTAAATTGTTTTAATAAGAAAATATTTTTTGTTGAGTTTGCAGAGAAAGTACTTATCGGAGGTACCTAGCCAGACCCCTGCCTTCAGAGGGCGGGCGAAATATGGAAACCAGAAGAAAATGTTCACTATCAAACATTCCCTAACGCTTAAAACACAACTAATGCTTACCGACACTCATTAAATTGACTCTTAGGAAGCTCCTCATACCACAGCAAAAGCATTAAAAAGCTATTCTACATATACGGTTATCAGATCATAGAAGATCGATAATACCGAGGTATGTTGTTAAATTTAATAACCAAAGACGAATAAAAAGGGTAATGGGAGTGGAGACCTTATGAAGAAATGAGAAGTAGAGGGAACCTCCTAACATGATAGTCTGACGACAGAGAACCGCTAGTGACGGTTGTAGAAAGCCCAGGGCAAGAATACTTGTATAAATATAAGGGTTAAGAAAATATGTTCGAAACAGTGTAGGTCAGATATATGAGAGATCAAAAATTGTGATACAAACTAGCTCAGATGCTTCGATTTGTGCGTCCTAAATTAGTCAATTATCATGTTTACCTCAAGATCACAACTCTCAGTGAAGAGGAGAGCGTCAAAAAAGAATATAATTTACAGATGCATTTTTTTAAATTAACTCGCGGCAAAATTGACTATGGAAGTCCAAAGTTCAAAATGAGTGCTTATGTCATCACGATTTGTGATTCATTGCGCCTTCCTATAAAACTACCGTGTAAAATTCATATTATATATCTCAACCGTAGACGCGATAATTATAGCGTTGTGGAAATAATGTAACTCTTTCAATCCATAGATTGTATAATACTAACATGCTCTTCGCAGAAAAATCTAAGATAAGCAAACTGTTATCCGATATGAAGATCTGGTATTTGAAAATATTTTTAAGAACGTAATTCATCTGCGTGTCAGCGGCCTTAATTTGCAACTCCTGTTTGATTTAATTTACCCAAACGATTATATTAAAATATTAAGTATTCGTTTGGGTAAACCTTATCATAATATACAACACATTTACGATACACTGCAAGTTAAAAGTTTGCTAGAGAATTGAGTCCAGACTTGTACGAACTTGTCTGGACGCGCGTGGCACATACTATCTCTCGGATAACGGAAGTCGCGATTTACGAACTCGGAATAAAGTTGGAAAACCCCTTGGTGTGCCTCTTGTGAGCCATACCACACGACAGTGCGAATCGGAGAAAGTATGCAGACGTAAAGTAGGTTGTTGCTAAGGAAAATCGACAAATATTATACTGTATTTAATTGAGCAACACAGAGCTACGGATTATTCGAATACCTCCATGGCTGGGATTAATGCATTCATATCTAACTATATAGTGTGATAGAATGAAGTTTTACTTTATTAGCTATAGGTAGGTACATATATTATTCAAAGATATTTCCTAAATTGGAAAATTATACGATCGAATGCGTAAAATTAAATAAAACGATATTGCTAAAAGGTCATCTTATGGTTGCATATTTTATAACTATTAAAAACATTAATTAAAAATTATATTTTAAGCATACATCATTTTATTAATTGTTAAATGCTTTGATTTTGTTGTGATTGTTTTGTTAGAGGATTGAGAGAGGAGGCAGATTTGCCACTGGAATAATAAAATCGTCCGTATACACAAATATTCTTTCTGTACAAGTAATTTTTCTTAAATATAGAAAATAATTAATAATTCGATATATACATATCTAATTCAAAACATCTTTATCTAAATCCGATAAAAATATTAAAATGATAACCGACGCGAACGATTCGTTTAAAAAATTCAGTTCAGATGGTATATTTATTTGTAAAAATAGTAATAAATTTCCATTTAATTTCTAAAAAAAAATCGATTATTTTTTTAAAATGACTGAAATGAATTAAAAAAAAAGTGGAAATTATTTCTAAGGCTTGTCGATTACAAGTAATTTTATTTTTTGCTGAAAGGGAAAAACATTTTTTTCTTTGTAAATTTACATTGATTCTGAAATAATAGATACCTGTCGCAGGAACATTGTGAGTTTAGTCGTGTTCCCGTTAGCGCGAGTTATCCTACCGATCGACCGATAAACACTGAAGTGCTGAACATCTGCAGCTCACATATATAGGGATGATGGTGGCCAATGACTCATGATGGAGGTATGCATTGGAAGTTGCTTGATACACATTGCTACGAGATTGATGATCGCCTGTTTGAACGAGTATGCTCGGTGTTCGTAATGAACCATTTGTTAACGCGAGCTTTGGCGCTTGATATATACATATTTTGAAAACTGAGGCAATTTAAATGACTTAGTAAGGAAAATTTTCATAACCAAAAAATCCTCCAAAAAAGTGATCTTTGCATAGGATAATTCACCAAAATTATGCCGAGTAACTTAAAAGCAATGGTGTAATTATTTAAAATTTATGACATCAAATTGACGCATAAAATCCTTTGCGCAAAAAGTGAGAAACAAATATGTTAAAGAACATAAAAAAATACGCTTTCTTTTCACCATAGACGAGGATTACAATCCCGCGAACAAATGACATTGTAATTTATTTGGATACTTGGGAATGGAATGTAACGTAATAGTTTTCTATGCATTCCTAGATAGCAGTGAATAATTTTAGTTCTTATTCAATAAAATTTATCTTTATCTGGTATTATCCACCAGATTCGTCTTATTTCAGTAAAATTTAATAATAATACATTTGGATAGTATCTCTCAATTGTTTACATTATACTCGTATATTAGCAATAGAATATCTACAAGGCAGGGAGGAAAATAAATGAATACCGTTATCTCTACACCATAAGCCAGAATGACTAAGCAATAACAGAATAGAACAGAATTATGTATGAGGTTTAGTATTTATTATATATAATTTATTATTAATTTAACGAAATGATATGATTTACCTTTTTCAATCCATTTTAAATTTCACATACAATAAATGCCGTCATATTTAATGTTGGTTAAAAATGTGGAAAACAAATAATACAAAAGGAAGTAAAAATAATGTAAGGAAAAAGTAAATATTCACATTTAGAAACAAATATTTCTCTACTTCCAAATATATGAAAACATTTTATTAAAGAATGTTAAAAAAAAAATTCTAAAAAAAATTAGCAGCCGATTGTGAAAATAATTTGAAACATCCAATAATTCCAATTGGACGACACTGAGAACAAACAACTATAGAAAAATGTGCAAATAAGATAATTCTAATATATAACATAATAATGATCTCGGTCACCTATGAAACACGGTGGATATGTGGCCAAAACTAAAGAATAAATACTACCTTCTTTCGTGGTTAACATAATATAAGTCTCTGATTCGACTCCCGTCGGAGAAATATTGGATTAAAATGTATTTTTCGATCCTAATATTAATTAAAAATTATATTTAAGTTGGAGTATTCATGTGGTACAGTGAGTAATCACTAGACAAAAGTGAAAGAGAGGATTGTTATCAGGGATTTCCCTTAGGCAATATTTTTCCTTGACGAGACTATACCCTATATTGCAAAATGCTTAAACGCATTATTGACACATATTGTGCCATACAATTTAAACTCGAAATAAAAATATTCAACAAATCAGAATAAATAATTGAGAGATCAAACTAAATTAAATGCAAATAAGACAACTATAAAATGCAAATATGTAAAAACATAATTTTCTCTTCGGCATGTACGATTTGAATTCGATAGAAAAATACCCTAAAAACTGCAGTAGCTGAGATGAAACAAAAATATGTATTGATTATCACTTCTCTATATTCACTATATTAAATTCAAAAAATATATAAAAATTAATTAAATTTTACTTACATTTTGTTAGATGTGTAAAAGCGCGTTGTAAAGACCATACAGTTGCGATGTTGAAAGCCACAACCGCGCATAGAATTTCTGCGATAGACACCCTTAGACTTCTTCTGGTTATAACGCTGACCCCCAAAGTGATGAATTTTCGAAATATTTGTATAAATGTTCAATTCACCAATCATGTTAATACCTCTGATCACGGCCAGCATTGACCTTTTTCCTTTTTGCATAAAAACTCTTATATTGAATTAGCGTAAAAAGGTTCGGAACCGCCAAAAATCACACTTCGACTACTAAAGTCTTCTAAAAATGTCAGGTCTCCCTTTCTTATGATTTAAGCGCGGATTTTAATATATTCTGTTCCTCATCCAAGTACAGAAAAACTCTGAATATTTAATGAATTCAGGAAGCTCCAAAACATACGTATATATTCACGTCAAATATGCATAAACAAATATTTAGCAATATAGTACTTTATTATAAACTAGGTATGTGCTGGCCAACACGATTTTCAATATTTAATCTCAAAAATCAAAATGATTTTAACGAACCAACGAACGATGTTACTCTGTTAGACTTTAGAGAACAAATAGTTCTCATACATCGGCGTGAAGTCGGCGACGTCGCGGGAAGGATTGCATCAGCCAAGCGGAGAGAGAGCGAGCTAGATTGATAAATTCGTTTCAGAGGGAAAGAGATGACAAATTGGGTGTCTTGTGTTGTTGGAAATCATTTTCATTTAAACAAAACCATTTGATATTTTGATTCATATGTAGCAATGTAACAAAAACCTTTTAATTGTTTCGTTAAACTCGTTGCAATTCTTGATGTTGTTTTATTATGTAATATGTATGTTGCTATATCAAAAATTGCATGACATGTCGCCGTCGGTCACGCGACTGCGGAAAATTCTGGAAACTTTTCACTTTCAAGGTTAACCAAACATTTTGATTTTATTTGTCAACTATTTGGATTTGATTTTTTTTCTAATACTGCGTTTCCTTCTTTCTATCTATATATCAAGTGGTAATGTCTTAATATTGCGTTATTGCTTGTGTCTAAAATGAACGCTACCGAACCTTTATTTTGGATACCAATAATTTTTTTCCACGTCAGCATAGCATGTAGAGGTCAATAGTTCGGTAAACCAATGCAGGAAAAATGTTTTGCACTGAATTTATCTATGATGTCATCCTTTAGTACGAGTACACGTTGCTTCGACGTGTACTTAGAGACACCATACAGACTCATTCAGTGTATGGTGGGATAGAAACAGGCAAACTACCTAGTACTACGCAGGAAGTTGTTGGTTAGAATCCCGGAAAAGGTTTTAATAAAACATTTTCAAAAATAAAAGAAAATAAAAATATACGATATACTATTACGACAATCATTAAATAAAATACATAGTATCAGGAAGCTATCATAGCAAAGAGCTATGCAATGCAAAATACTATCAGATTTGATTCAAAATGCAGAAATACGTAGAAAATCGGCAGTTACCAACATTGTTGAGAGAGCGGTAAAGTGTTGGAGAAACGCTAGAGGTTGCGGGTTCGAACCCCGCCGGAGTGAAAATAAAATATATTTAAAATGCATAAAATGTGTGTCGCTCTCGAGCGAAACACCGTGTTAAATTAAGTTCCAGGAAGTATGTCGTATAGAGCTCGTAAATTCTTTTCTGGGCTCCAGGTCATCACTTGATATAAATCGTAGATGCGATTCGCAATTGAGTTTGACAGTCATCTTTCAGTCGAGTATCAACAGAATTTCTTTGATTCTGTACAGAAAGATGTTCCTGTTGATTCCTCGGGATACTTTGTTTATTTATTTATTTATTAAACAGTACATGGTACCAAGGATCAAATTATACATTAAAGGTAGGTATAAATAAAGCCAAATATATAAAAAAAATACATAACAAAACACATACATACATAGAAAAATATTATAAAGTGTTATGACGTGACAAAAGTGAAACAAAATTAATGATACAACACAGAGCA
>JAPMAF010001191.1:0-11643 GCA_026537445.1 Silvatares holzenthali
CTCAGCATAGTCTAGAAGAGTCTTTATATAATAATAATAATAATAATAAATATTTGAACGTGTCGTGTTCAGAGTATTAAAGATTGTTATTATATTTCTAGTTAGAAAATGAAAGATATAAATGAGCGTGTCGTGTGATTCAGGTGATCCGAGAGAACCTGACCAACAGCAACTTGCCCACCGGGCAGTGCGTCATCTGCCTGTACGGCTTCACGGTGGGGGACGCCTTCATCAAGACCCCGTGCTACCACCACTTCCACAGCCACTGCCTGGCCAGCCACCTGCTGGCCGGGGAGACCCACTACAAGGAGGAGTTCGACAAGTTGCCCCTGTGGCTGAAGCCCACCGCTCCCCCTTACAAGGTGACCCGGACATACGCACATTCAACTGAACTTTCCAGCACGCACACATCTCTGCCATGTCCGCCTCCATAATGCCGCTCGTACACATGGACTCCGTACATACTCATCATCGTGTTCTGTCCTCAATAGTATATTACAGATTTAGGAAAACAGAGAGAATGCGGCACCCCCGTTTGTCTCGATACGCACACATGCACTTCTTGCCTCCTCCATATTCATACATCTCATCGTGTACGACGAGATGTATGGATGTGAAGGAGATAAGACTGGGGTCATATTTGGAAATACCGCATTTCATTTGGAATTCCAAAACATGTGTTATAATATCTCTGGTTTGCCAAAAACTGGCGGATCTAGTATTGTACCGGCTCTTACGATGTTGCGTTATGCGCTACACGAATTTATCCATATTTTATGATCAGCACTAGAGCGCTAGAGCACTAGTGTCAGACAGCGCTAATACACATAGCACATTAATATAATAAGATACGAGGAATGATCAGTCTGTCTAACGGGGTTTGCGCTCGTGTGTCTGCGTGTGCGTCCGCCAGCCGACGTGTCCCGTGTGCCGAGAGGGCATCCTGTGCGACGTGGCGGCCCTGGGCAGCGCTCCGCCGCCGCTGGCTCTGAGCAGCGCGCGCTCCTTCGAGCTGACGGGGGAGCTGCGGGAGCTGCAGCGCCGCATGGCCGCCCTCTACCAGCGCCAGCGGAGCCGCGGAGGCATCATCGACACGGAAGCGGACAATACCAAACTGCTATTGCTCACCGCCACCGCCAACTCTGACACTGACTCCGCAATCAACAGCGCCAATAAGGTTAGTATTTCACCGCTATTACTCTAATATATCATCCGATTCCGCCTCAACGGGTCATCAAATATATTATATTACGTGCGAGTACAATGCAGCGCAGCGCAGTACATTGTGTAACATAGTAATGTTTTCACAGATGGGCTAATGTTTTGAATGTCTGAAGTTTGAGATGTAATTGTTAACATCTTTATAAAGGGTTTACACTCCTAATATTCCCCGTGCCGGTGTGTGCACGGGAGAGGTGCGGTGTGGCGCGGACCGCAGTACTAATGTATAATACTCACTATTCACGCACACATAATATTCTTGCAGGCCGACAGCGCGGAAGTCTCCCCCTGTCCCCCTGTGGAGGAGGCCGGCGAGCTGGCCAAGCCGAGCGAGGGGGCGGGGGCGAGCGCGGCGGGGGAGGCCTCGTGCAGCCCGGCGGGGGCGCGCGGGGGATACCGCGGCCCGTACAGGGGATTCAACCGCAACCGCGGGTTGAACCGTCGAGGCGGCGGCGCGCACCATCAGGGAGGCAAAGGGCGCCCCCAAGGAGTGAGTGGAGCATCTTCCTGCACCTCCGCCACTAGATGACGTTGGCTCCCGGAGAACTTGGCCCTCGTGTCCGCTTATACTTAGCGGACGAGTAAATAACTTGACAAAAACCCAATGGGGGGCGAACCCCCTGCCCATTACCTACGAATATTATACATAATATTTACCCTGATCCCTCAGTGTGATGTCTCGTTAGAATGTCGTACGTGGCGTTCCTGCACGCTCGCCGAGGCGAGTGAGAGGAGTATTAGGATTCGACGCCAGCGTGCGACGCCACGTTTCACTAGTTTGTTTGTTAGCCGAGCCGGCGGAGCCGGTGCCGGTAGCGCCGGCGGTGAGCGGTGAGCGAGATATGATCTATAGCATATCTCGCTTTCTCTCGGTGCCTGTACCGTGTCCCGGGACACTGCTGTGGGACCGTGCGCCGTGACAGCCTGCCAGCGCACCGCTCCATTCCAGGTGTGAGAATATGAGCGTGGTATTCATTAACCTATGTTATGATTTGTGATATTAATTAATGACTTTATTCTATTCTACTCTACTCTACTCTACTCTACTCATTATGATGTATCGTTATAACATACTTAATAGGAATATGATGTTAAATAACAGATTACCGCATTTCCTAAATATTCTCTCTTTCCTAATTACTGTATACAGATAAATATTAGGCGTATAGTGCGGCGCGGCGCGCCACACCGTGTGATGCGCGCGCGTACCATCACCGGGCTCAGCCCGCTGCGTACCACCGACACTGCCGAGGTCCCCGTTTGGATTTTTGTCAAAGTTTACCTATTTAATACTATACTATACTATAGTAACTTATTATCACATTCCTAGTCAGCTAAGGCCCAGGTTGCTCTGGCTATTATGTAATAGGATGATATCGATATTTGCCATTATTATATTATATGTAATATAATACTATTTGTGCATACATTATATTATATGTGCTGTTATAACAATAGTGTATCACAGCCACTATGTCATTTTGCAATGTTGACGTGCGTACCAATATTAGTACTAGTACCAGTACTGGTCCTGGTCTGGTACTGGTCTGGTACCGGTGAGAGTGTATAACAGTCAGCAGCGAGCAAAGTGCAGTCGCTCAGCCAAGCAGCCAATACATACGCTTTATATCATTTATTAATGTAATGTAGTGTAGTGTAATAAGGAAGAATTACAGATATCAGTCAGGTATCTAATGTGATGCCAATTTTATCTTATACTGCCGACATAATATAATTTACACATACTTTCAGTTCTCCTTTACTCTACTCGGGGCCCATGCTTATTCGTGATGGCACGTTAAGTATATACTCGTACAGTTAGTTGTATATGCGGGCATACACACACACACTCACTCACTCACTAGTGGGCGCTGAGATAACTATTTCCCACATATAGAGTATACAAGGTGAGTCGCCGTTGTGTTTTATCCAGATTACTGGAGAAAATGTTCTGATCTCGAGTCCGTGTGAGTCCATGACAGGGCAATATGCGAAAGTCAAAGCCCCAGCGTAGGTAGAGCGATAGAGATAATAAGAAGAGAGAAGAGGAGAGCAATACAAACTTTTAGATATGGAGGAGTAGAAATACACTAGTTTCAGACCTTATGCAGGGAAATGGAATTGGCAGATTGTATTATCAGAACCTGACAGGAAGAACAAAGAGGTGTAGACTGGTTACGCCTGTACATAAACAAGATGCCCTGAGGCCTGACGGATGGTGGCGGGGGGACGGATGGTGGAGAGAGCAGAGAAAGCGGAGGGATATATACAGGACTGGTATTCCAGGGTAGGGTCAGGGTCACCTCATATGCTGTTTATATTTTAGCGGGTGCGGTTGCCCTGCTAATATAAATGATGAGAGTAGACGTAATTTCCAAGGTTGTTTACTCTCCGAATACACAGTGTAGAGATGGCAGTGAATAGTGACAGTGAATGTGTTGCGGCAAACGATTACGCGGTCGAGGGAATTGGTTCCCAAATCAGATGGTTGAGCGACAGAGTGACAGTTGCCTTTCGTAGGAATTTGATAACTAACTCTAGCATCTTTGAATTAGGAATTTGAGGTGACAATATTGTATTCTGTGAGGTAGGTAACTACCTCTAGAATCTTCCAGAGGTTTGCCGTTTGGAAGATTCTAGATGCATGAAACTACCTCACTTACATTATTGTCGATTGTGTGAGACACAATCTCCACACGATACTCTAACCAAACTGAGGGCATTTGAATTATATTTAGTTACATTATAAACAAAATAACTGCCAGTCAAGAGACTACGGTATTGTACTGTTCTCCGCTGCGCTGCACCGAGCTATGCTGCACTGTATTCTATTATTGATTGAATGGTTATTATTTCTTCACATAGACAATTATTATATTTATGATTACATATTAATACTCCATTATGATATTATTAGTAATTACCGCGTCTGTATGTTGTCCATGTCCTTTGAGGTATATTTATATTTATGACTATTCATTTCTTACTGATTACATTACGGTATGCGATGTTATTAAGGGGGGTAGTATGTAATAACTGGCATACATTCTGTCAATATTGTCTGTACTTCACGAGATGAACATGAATCAGAGTGAAAATGTAAAATATGATTTTATTCAGATTTTAAATATACAGCCCAACTTTGTTATAACGAGTGGTTCAGGATCGGCATATTCTCTCTCACAAAGCCGATTCTCACTTTAAACGAGGAATAAAAATAGCATCTTTACATAAGGACATTCAAGCATTGTTATTTATTTATGTGTAACAATATATTTATTGATCTGTATAAATGCGCTTTATATTCGGCGATTTAGTTTTGAGCTATTGATCAGCTACTTCGTCATTTGCAGCAAGTCACTAGCATATTTGTCCATTATAATCGTGCACTGTCGAGCATTTCAAATGAAACTTTTGACACACGTCAACATATTTGATGTCACATTTTAATTTGCGAACAGTCTCCATATTTTGTTCGATGGATAAAGATCTCTCGTTTATTTGACACGCTAACCGTATCCCTCAAGCGGTGTAGGCGACCTGATTTGATAGAGCCAGAGTCAGAATGTCCAATTTTTACCGTTAGGAGACGCAACATTTGATAGCATTTGGAGAAACAACATTAGTAGATCCGAGTCTCTATTGTTATTTATAATACATCATTATTTTAAGATGGCCTTGTTATTTTGTTACTTCATCAATTTACAACTCGGAAATATTCACATTGGAGGGCGCAAGTAGGCGAAAGTTCCTCATCTGAGAACTCGTTCCGTATAACTCTGTGGAAAATGTAAAAAAATTCATCAAAATTAAATTTTGCTTTTTTATAATCGAGAACTCGCTGTAACAAGATTTAAACATGGTTGGACTGTATACGCAACAAATATTGTAGGTTTTCATGACCAAAAGAGTCGCGAGTCAAACACTAAGGCAGTTATGTAGTGTTGTCATTTTATTTGCCAACGCTTCGAACCACATTGCGATGCCCGACAACAACTGGCAAACAAAATGTCACAACATAACATAACTACTCAAAAGTCTCGAACTCGTGAATTAAAAAATATATTAAAAATAGCAATTAATGTATTTAAAAAAATATTCATTATCGTATGGAGCGGAGTGGTACATCTCGTATTGTCCTGTTTAATACCACCATTAAGAATTATACACCACGTGAAATGAATTTACCCGTGTTTCGTGACTAGTATTTTTTTCCTTCTGCTAAACGGCATTCACTGAATGTTACAGATCGACATTACAATTACAGGGTCACGTCGTGTCTCATCTCTAGTGCCGTGCAATACACTGTCTCTAACCATTAATACCACCCATACCTACCCTATCTATTATTATATGTATACATAAATAAGAATATATTAAGTTGGATCGTTTATTGAGTACTCCCCATATACAGGTGATTCTCCTAAATTGTTTATTAGATAACAGAAAGCATAGCGTAGCTTAGCACAGCGTGCTCGTCATATCATTGTCATACCATCATCATCATACCATCACAATACCATTCCGGTAGTGATTTTATGATTCTCTTTCTAAAACACATTCAGCAAAACAGGCAGTACGGGCAGTTTCCCCTCGCAGCCCGCATCCTTTCCCGGCGCAGTGCAGCGCAGTGCCTGTCTACACAGGGGTGTCCCGAGTGTGTGCTCCGCTGTGGGAACCGCACGTAGCTCGCTAATACATATTGTGCAAGCCTGGTTCTTTCTGTCTACTGGATTTTAATGTTAGGATTGTTATACACATATGAGACAATGTTACGCACATACAATAGATCACCGATATCGGTGAACTATTGTATGTGTGAAATTTCTCAATTTGATTTTACCTAATAAACCGTATCAATATGGGATTCTAAAGGGAATCTCTTACAAATGCATCTCATTGTTTTCTAAAATTCCTTAATGGGAATCCTTTAAAAATTATTATTTACATGCTCACTCGTAACACATCACGGAACGAAATGTACATCGCACCAAGTTCTCACCAAGAGGGTGAGAGGGCGAGCACGCACTGCACCCTGCTGAGTGAAGATCCCGTCAGCTCCTCGATTCGATCCACCCCTCTCGCCCTCCCAATATACGACAGATAACCTTTCTCTGATGTTCATCTCCTCTAGAATGGACCTATTCATCCTCCCAGCGGTCCACTAAACACCGCCTTCTCATTCGTCTAATGTTCATTGAATCCACTTGTTCCTGAGCCGATTTTTTTTATTTATTCGGGAAATCGAAGAAATAAACAAAGTTAGGAAGGTTACATGTAACTTTTTCGTATAGCGGCCATTCTATATAAAAATGTTTCGGACGAAGTAGAAATATCCAGTTTTTCATAGAATACATTTGATTGATGCAATTTAGATACACATGTAATTACATTTTGTAAATTCAATGAATAGCGGCATTCGACAGTGTGGCTCGGTACTATTCGACCACTACCCACTACCCGCT
The DNA here is from genome assembly GCA_026537445.1 of Silvatares holzenthali. NCBI lineage: Eukaryota > Metazoa > Arthropoda > Insecta > Trichoptera > Pisuliidae > Silvatares > Silvatares holzenthali. The sequence goes on from JAPMAF010001191.1 coordinate 6,687, forward strand.
CTACTGAGCCTGTCGAGCTGGACCTGCTGCGAACGTGTGTCGCTCGAAGAATGGAACGGGCCGTAGAGTGGTATAGTGAGAGGCTCGGTAGAACGAGTAGCGGCCATAACTTTCTTCGCGGATGACTTTGGGAGAAAAACGGAGGATGTTCCATGACACGGATGCTTCCTTCATCTCGGGTGTCCCGCGATGGATCCCGCATTGGAGGCACCCGCATCCTTTGACTGTAGCTCTCGTTATTCTCCTCTTTGAGCCGCCCTCGGTACGGACAACCTGTACTATCGGGGCAGCCCTGCCCGGATGGAGTCTGCGGGTCTGTCCATCGCTGCGGCCGGATTCAGATTCTGCAGATCCTCCCTAAGTTATACTCGCACAGGCGAGTTAGTGAACGGATGTTTTAATGTTAGATATTAATTATGTTGTTTGTTATATGTATTGTATTGTATTGCTCTATATGGTATGTATATTATAATATTATTTGTGGACTACGCCCTGTTGTGTCATATCGGTTGGAAAGTTTAGTTATTTAATGTGAGAATTACACTCTACCACGAGGCGCAGGGCACAGGGCAACTCTATATCTACCTGCGTGTGCGCTGCGCACACACTGATGGATCAGGAGCAGATACAGGTGAGGGAGAGAGAGGTGCATTGCGGTGCAGTGCAGCTGAGACGCACGACGACTGAGAGTTTAGCGCGCGTATTATATATGATATTACTGTTGAACGTGGATGATAGTATTACATATATAAGCGTGGAATATTCCTTACAATAAAGTGAGTTGTGATGAATGACATGCACAATACATGACATGCACAATACTTAAGTGAAGATATTATTATATTGTATTGTATTACTATTTCATATTAAACTATAAGTGCGTATGTGTATTATTTCATTAGAATGATCTAAATCAAACCACTGGTTACGGGCACATCCCACCCAGTATGCAGTGGAGCTGGCGCTGTTACCTCTACTCCGCTACCCCCGCGTCCACTAGCTGTGTCCTGCTGTCCTGCTGTACTGTATGTAATACACACGCACACACTATACAGCAGTATATAGCAGTATAGAGTACAGCACAGTACAGTAGAGCATAATACAATGCACTGATGTGCACCTGTTATCATTATGAAAGGGTTCGTTGAGTTCTACCTGTGAAATGATGTGTTGTATTGTATTGTATGGTATCAAATATGCATTGTTTCATTTTATTGTGATAATTATTTTTCGTTGTGACTTTCTAATAAATTGTCTTTAAAACCATATAAAGTGTAATCAATATTATGGAATTATTATTGACTTCGATAATATATGTAGCGACGTAAATTGCTTCAAGGGTGGTGCTGTACATATTTTACTCTTCACGTGCCTCACTCTAGATGCGTCTAAAAATGATCTCAGATGAACAGTTTCCCCTCGATGTTGGTAGTACATTCCGCGCCTTCGGCCTAACAATGTTCACCAAATGTTGTCGTACGGTTGCCTCTCGGCTCCGTCACCTTCTATAGCTGATGGAGGAAGTCGATCGGAGAGTGCGCGGCTCATTATTCGGAATATCAGAAACACGACTCCTGCGGAGCCGCGTCATGTATTGCAATTGACCACAAACACACAGGACGAATGTATTATAATAATTTTAAAAATATTTAACATTTTAATATTTCACATAGTAACAGATAATCGCCTGCCAAAGGAAATGCACATCAGTTGATAAGGAATAACCCAAAGTAGTTTGCCAAAAGCATCGCAAGGCAGCTTTGTTTGTGGCCGGAAATGGGCACCTGGCGAGAACAAAAGAAGCCAAAGGAGAGGCGGAGCACCATGTGGTGGCCGGGGGACAATCAGAGCTGGACGCCGTCCGGGTACGGTTCTACCTGATCAGCTTCGCGAGGATCTTTCGGGTTGACCGGGGAGCGTTTCAAAATAGCTCAATATGGGTGTACTTCTTCAGGAAGTGGAATAAACTGCGTATCGGAAGTGATGGCACTCGGGTTACTAGTTAGCTTCAATTGTGTCTGCATTGAATCTTCCGGGAGGAGGTTTGATTGCGTTCGGCTTCCGCGGTGGAATCCTGAGTAGTCGTCGGCCAGCTAAAATTCTAGGGCGACAGAAGAAGCATTCTCGGACCAATACTACGGGACCGAAGCTCCTGAAGTTCATGGGAGAGAGGAACGGATCGAGCGTGTTAATGACCACAAACCGAATGATAGCTCGTAGAATCACCGTGTATCTTCTTTAGTTTATTATAAAATATACCAGTAAAATGACAACCCAAAAGAAGAAAGCACCTTTAGAATCATGTAATAAACATAATTCACCAAGTGGTGGCGGCTGTCCTCAGAAGAAGAGGTCCTGCAGATCATTATACGGAAGAGGATCATTCTCAGGCTGGCTTGCTTAGGACTTCAAACCCATTACCTTGAATGGTGCCAGCGTGGATAGAAGTGACTTTCGGGGGCTTCTTTTATCCAAAACTATGTTCAAAACAGATTGAAGTTCGATCAATTTACATTCTAGCATTACAATGTGCATTAGATACCGTTTCAGTAATCAACTCAGGACACTAAAAAGAATTGACCAGAAGTGGAGAGGCCTTAGCTGGTAAACATCTGTGTACACACACATCTGTAAACACATTTAATTTGTCTCAGTAGATTGAAGCATGCACTGACCGTTTTATTCATATGCGCATCTATAGGAAGCTCCGAATTGATATGCACACCCAATGATCCCATCCAAAATGTGTCATTTTTAGCAGTATTTCTTCCATTTACAGATTTCACTAAAAGGTGTTGTCGATAGCTGAGTTGAAGATAACTTGGCTTCATCGAATCTACTATAAATTCAATCTATGCCCGAAGTTGCTTTTCTGTTTCCGGGATTCATTCAAGTCTGCTAAAAGCCTATCCTAATGATAAAGTGTTCCTAACTTCAAAATTTACAAAAAAAAATCATTGCAATTTATATGATACAGATTTACTCTGAAAGAATTGCACAGTAGTTCTCCGACCTAACTCATTTATGTGATACAGATTTACTCTGAAAGAATTGCACAGTAGTTCTACGACCTAACTCATTTTTTTTCTTAATTTTTCATGACTGATAATAGTAATCATACATCATTATTTGGTGTATCTCTGGCATCTTTCACGAAACCTTTGTATGTTATAATATGTAATACTTCCGCACAGCACACTTGCCGTGTACTGCTGCATAATGGTTTATTAATTTTCCAAACCTTAGGATGCGTTGAGTTATGAAACTGCTAAATAATCATTTTCAATTAAATGTGTAAATTATAGAAAGTGATTAAATGCTGTGAAATTTTATGCTGTGAAGAAAACACCCAATTTGGGCTTATTGGGCTGTTCCATTTAATGTTGGATGATTCAACAGTTTTTGTTTATTGTAAGACTTTCATTTCATTGGATAAAAAATATTTTATTTCATGGAATTGACATTTGTACAAATAGTTATTCAACATTCTACTGACAGTGAAGTGTTCAGTTCACCGATAAAATAATTGATAGCTAAAATGTATCCTTTCAAATGTCTAAGCGAGGTTTAAGTTATAGAAATTCTCAAATTATAACACCAGCGGCAGATTTCCTTATCGGTGCATGAGGTGTGCACTTGGGGCCTCACAAGTCAACGGGGCTCTCGATTTTAGGGTTGTTAGCTGTTTTAAAACCACCAATCAGAAAGGTCTCAAGTGTTTTTTTTTTTTGAGGGTAAATTAAGGCTATGAAATTTTTCTTTAGTTTTTTCGTCTAGAATCCTAGTTGCAGTAAATATATTTATTTATTTGACAATTCGATGTACCAAATATAATAAACAAATGACAGAAACTTAAAATACATAAACACATGCACAATAAACAGTGAATTAAATCAAAAAAGTAAAAACAAAGAAAAAATTAATGATAAATAAAAGTTGAAATAAGAAAAAAAAACAAATACATATAAAGAAAAATAAAGTGGAGAAAGTGTAAAAAGGAAGAGACAGTTATTAAGAATAAGGGCAAAGATTTATAATGTTACGGAGAGAAGGGCCTCGAATTGAAATTGCATCTCGGGCCTCCCGAGTGCTATTTTAATCAAATATTCAATCCAATAGAAGAAAGAATAAAATGAAGGAGAAAATGCAATACTGATTTTTGATCTATACCAGGATGTTAGCATGGTTGAATCCATTAGAATCCAGGTCATTTACACAGCATGAATGATCTGAAGCCGGTGAAGAGAGTGAAATTCAGCTGTTAACTGGGACAAAGGAGAAAGGATGTCGGAGATACGACACACGACATTTAGGGGTGTGTTGCTCGCCAACTGGAAGTTGGCTCTCAGGCATAAGTCACTGACGGGTGGAAGTTACTAAGGGGGATGAGATTGTTTCCTCCTTCCCGTGTCCTGTACTCATCTGCCCCTCTCCTTTTATTTGAGTTTGTGTTTTCAATTTATATATTCTAGAATTGTTATATCTTACAAATAATTGTAAGATGTCAATAAAGTGTTTGAAGATGACAGGAAGGAGAGAGAGAAATTTAATTGGAATTATTAAAATGATCAGTCTCTGCAATGATTTTGGCTATACGTAAGGTCTCATAGGGAAAGAAGCTGTAGAGGACAGGAGAAGATGACATTATTTCTTGGAGGCGGCCAGGACCCACACAGTCAGTGCTTAAAGTATATGATGGCACTGGCTGGCGGCTGGCAGCTATTAGTGTTACTTTGCCTGTAATTGTTGATTATTGAAAAAGAATGAATGAAAGTCGACCCGAAACACTTTTAAATTTGAGTGGATTGTTCAGAAGCCCATTTATGATAACCCGTCATATTTGTACGAATCAGTTTCATACCCACCTGCTTTAATGCTTTGCGTCTTCTTAACAACCTACCGAATGCTTTGGACATATTTCACGACCCATTATCACGCATTATGGAAACATTACATC
>JAPMAF010001192.1:0-11639 GCA_026537445.1 Silvatares holzenthali
TGGTTAAAGGCGCTTGACTAAAGCGTTGGAGGAACGCTGGAGGTCGCGGGTTCGAATCCCGCCAGAGTGAAAAAAGATGTATCTAATAATGCATTTTTCTGTTCAGGTTTTAAATATATGTATAAAAATATATTTAAAAAATCAAAAACAGCGAAAAAAATACATTTAAAAATACATATTCATTCTGGATTGGAAAAGAGTGGTAGATCTTGTATCGTTCTGGAGCAATACCACCGTTCTGTATTGTAAACCACGTGAAATGGATTTATCCATGTTTCGTGACTAGAACTGAATAACCAGGGTTTTAATCTCTCCTCCGATTGCTACACAGCATTTACATGTGCAATCGTACAGTATGTTACAGACCCAGATGGATAGTGGTGTCGTGGTGTCTCATGTGTAGTAAAAGATTAAAAAAAAATTGTGACATAAACTTTCACCATTTATGAAATAATGTATGACAATAAGAAAGCGTTGTTGGGTCAAGTAGCGTTCCATTATTGATGATTGAAAACTGTATAGCGTTTAAATATATTTTACTGGGTTGCCTTAAAACACAACAGCATAAATGGAGTCATATTTTAATTTCCCGCTCTTGTTTGAACATCCTTTGTAACTGGGTAAAATGTATCCCTTTGCTTTATATTCAACTGTTGACTTGCTAACAATTACGACAACACTTACATACAATTAACACATTACACAGACGTTCGTTATAATTGTATATTCGTAAGTAGGCGACCCTTGTATAAAATTAGAAATGCGTGCATTCATTTAACATCAAATAGACTCTGTGTATGCTACTTACACAAAATGAGGTGACGTATTGTGAGGGAACGTCAGAAACGTCTTTTGATAAAAAATTATTTCGCCATCCAAACCGAGACTTGTTAGAATAGAGTACCATTGGCCATTGATCGTCACTTCGTACCAAATGTTCTTGTTGAGCTCGAACAAGTGGGACGTCAAAGTGATATGCAAGTATGAAGACCGAATGCGTGCGATCTATTAACAGTTTGATTGCTATCTAACAACTGTGGTCGAATTGGAGCCTCTGTACCATTTACTTTTATATATTACACCCAAGTGTCTAAAGAATCTTCTACTCTGTGCAGAGGCGCACAGTTTGTTAAATAAATAATACAGCACTTACTGCTATTCTTTAACCGTTAGAGCACAGAAGAAACGTCGGGATGATCTGCTTGTTTCACCGATATTCTCGTGGAAGATGCTCTCGGGAACTGGCATCACTGATTTCTCGAACTGCTGTGTTTGGAAGAGCTACGCGTTTTGCGAACGCCCGTCAGTGCTTCACAGTTATTAATGAGTGCATGAGATCTAATAGATTCTCTAAGTCTTTCTTGTCTGAGACGGTTCGGCTGTGGAATGACCTTCCGTAGTCTGTGTTTCGTTCTAATTTTAACATGGGCCTCTTCAAGTCCAACGTTAATTCTACCCTATCCCTAAGTCTTTCTCATCCCACATAGCGTCTTACGATGTTATAGGCCAGCTTCGGTGCCTTCTGTGCGGGTATACTTAAAAATGCGTAACCGTGTCATTGGGTTGTCTCCTGTGAATATTAAAAAACGGTCCTGTCTGGGAGTTGTGACATTATTTCTGCCGGATCAGGTTTCGCTCGGTTTTTAGGTTGTCCAACATGCCTACAGTTTAAATAATTTCTTCCCGCGTTATGTCGACGCGTCAAAACGATAGAAACAACAAATAACCACTTTGAATTAATACAATTCATAAACTCCTTTAGTTTACATATTATGCATCTTTAAATCGTCACACAAACCAACTTTGTAAAGGTCAAATTTGAATTGCCATAGTGGCATGTTTTCCATAGAAGGCTTATAAGGTAATATAAATCAACGATAATATTAATTATAATATAAAAAAATAAAATGTTTATTATTAATTCAGATTTTAAAAATGTTTCTATAAAAGTGTATAAAAAAAACGTGAAAAAATGCATTTAAAATAAATAAAAAATATGTATTCACTCTGGACTGGAAAAGAGTGATAATCTTGTATCGTCCTGAAGCAATACCAACATTCTGTATTGTGCACCAAGTGAAATGGATTTATCCATGTTTCGTGACTAGAACTAAACCAAGTGTTCATTATCTCCTACTGCTACACAGCATTTACATGTGCAATTGCACCGAACGTTACAGGATGGTGATTTCATGGTGCCTCATTTCTAGTATAACATAGTATATATAATAAAACATGTACAGTACCTTTGAGGTGATTTTCTTACGAAAATGGCGCTTAATAAATTATCCATTAGATGAATAAATAATAAATAAACAATTTTAAAAAATTGAATTTATCTCAGTACAGATCCTGCTTTTGAGCTTCTATAGTAGGCACTCCACTGGTTTCAACCTATTTTTTAATTTTAAAAGAATTTAAGTCCTAGTATTTTTTTACAATTTTTTCCTATATTGCAAATGGTTTTCAAGTTAGTAAGTAAGGTCATTGATGTAATATCCCTGGACATTGTTGAGGTGTGTATTTGGCGCGGATTTTGCCATCGATAGGAAACCGCAAGAGGCCATTTTTATTCGCCATCTGCGAGTTCAACCAATCACGTCGTGGTTATTTATCTACCTTGGAGCGACGATAAAAACAATATGTGTTGAAGGCGCACAGGTACAATTATTCATATAAATTGAACTATAGCTCGTAAAAATTGTACGGCATTACGGGCTTTCAAGATCGGAATCAGAACGGAAGTTACATCGACCTGGTGTAATTATTAAAATGATGTAATATTATGGATGTCATCAGTTTTTAAGATTTGCGCAATTTTTAAATCGATGTCAACTTGTTTAATCTTTCGGGTATTTTTATGCCATGACCTATTCAGTTAATTCAATTTAATGTAATTTATCACTTTATTAAAAGAGTTGGCAACGCGTTTCGGTTTTAATCAAACCATTTTCAAGCACTAACAGTTAGTGCTTAAAAATGGCTTAATCAAAACCGATAAGCGTAATATATTACTAAGTGAAAACTCTTTCTTTTAATCATAACGGAAAATTGTAACTTTCACAAAGTAACCACCGAGAACATCGAAAATATTAATTTAATGTTATCATATTTTTTGACCTAGGTTTTAAACTATAATATTAATAATAATATGTATCATTACTTATAGTATATGTATTAATATTTATCATTAATTAATATACATATTTAATAATTTATTATATAAGTGCAAATGACAGCAAAGATATTGAAATATTCGCTTAACTAAGAGCAAATAACTTGTGTTAAATCGGGTTCTAGCATAACGATCTCAGGAACGTGAGCGAGGTTAAAATTGTATGTCAAGATAGAATAGAGTGGAGTTCGATCCTCTCTGCCTACCCCCACGGGGGAACGGTCAAGAGTGTATCATTGTATCTCATGCAATAGTTATATTGAACTACAGTAAATATTTAAAAGAATGGAAATTAAAATAATCATAATAAGGTGTGAGTAATACGTCAATTAGGTAAATAATAAACAAAACATAAAAAATGGGAATGATTAAACGAAGAAATTAAAAAAAATTAAATATAGTAAAAATAAATGGAAATTTAAAATAAAATTATGGGAAAAAGTGAAAGAGGAGCACTCTTAAGTCGATATGTTTCAGCCATATACTGGTCATATACACGAATGTTTTTTGAATAAAAGTTACCGAAGAAACAGCGAAGAAACGTATATCATTTTTGTTTTAGGTTTAGGTTAGGTTTTTGTTGTGGTGAGAACTTTCTTTTTAACATGTTGATTAATATCACAAGAGATCCCTATGTCGTACAGTGCGCACACCCGAGAATCTTATTGCTGTGTTCAGGAGTATGTATTTATGATGAAGTGTTGTGGTTCGGACCCGGCCAACCAAAGACGTTACGCTTTTGTTGGCTAACTATTCGCGTTGACCAGAACTGGTATAGTTCATTCTTCACATCAAAAACAGCACAATGTTGCAAATGACTTAATCTGCGAACAAATCCGGTGATAAGATAACATGGCATTTTTACAATTGTTTACAACAAAATTCTTCTATGCTGCCCATGCACGAGATTATAAATATAACGTTTTTATCATAATGTTATTTAAATTTTACGCTTATCTTAATATCTTCTATACTGTACACTTTATTGTCGAGTGGTGATAGCTTTCAATTGATTGTGTCTCAATTCGTATGCATACTTTTTTGTTGATGTTTGTCGTAATATATTCCTTCCCTATCTGCATCAATTTACATTTTTTTTTATTTGCATATGTAAAGTATCTTATTTATTCATAGGGAAAAAATTACAATACGTCAGTCCTCACTTCAATATTACATCTTGACAAGAAAATATGCACTTGTTGCATATCCTTATTGTTCGACGAATCCAAATACACAGATTCTCCTAATGATCCAGTCGTGTGTCGTAATTATTTGATGAGTTTAACATTTTCGCTTCAATTCAACGATTCGTAAATAAGTCATCTCAACCTTTAATTGTTAATACAATATTACTGTACTTATATAGGTACTCTCAGTTTTCCTCAAGTTTCTATTTAAGTTATATTTTGTATAATTCAGTGATGATACAAATTAACTAAAATATGTTACATTTTTACAGATACATTGCATATTGACTTTTTTGCGGAAAAAATAACTCCATGAGTACAGAATGTATATTGTTATATGTAAAATGTATAAAAAAATCATACTTTATCGTAGCTTTTTTTGGTTAGCAGTGGTACTATGCGTGTGGAAATTACTGTAAGCATAGTCATCATTGTGGATGATTGTCAGGAACGATGTTGTCTTATGAAAATTACGTTGATTATTTTCGATGTAGATTTGAACACCGCTGGTTTCTTGCTGCTAGCTTTTCACACAGGTGTTTAATGCTGTTACTTAGTTTAATTATTATAGATTAGAAACGTGACGCTGTAAATTCTCAGATGTCAAGATCTGTGCAGGCTCTTATTCAAATGAAATACAAAACGGTTTAACTGTTATGCGACCTTCCTACGTGTTGTACCTCGTATCCTTGGTCGGGAAGCAGAAAGAGATGTAAATCTCTCCTTTGATTTCCACTCACTTTATCTCCGTCCAGCGTGCTAGAGCTTGTTCTTTTGCTCTTCGCAGAACATTTCCGTTAACCGTCAAATCCTTCCAAGTTATTTCTGTACAAATTGGCATTAAAGTAATGAATATATTATTGCTACTGGTATTATACACATGTATCACCTAATTGCCGCAGTTTAATCATGTATTTGTATATGAACCGACTTCCCACTCGCGGAACGTTACGTTTAATACTATTTATTTAATAGATATGAATCATAACCGCAGCACATGCTGTAAAAACAAACTAATGATCTCTATCTGTCCATTTTAATTGAAGCCCCTAACTGTGAAAGGAGTTTTTAATTTCAGATTTGGATCAATTCATTCACCAATCGATATGTAATGATATATCAGTGTACCCGATTTGGCTATTATATCACCAGGCTAGTGTGCTCTAGTAATAATGTAATTAAGAGCAACAGCCTACGGTCGCATTTTTGCTAAATGATTCATCAGTGTTTTGTTTGTTACGTTGCTTTGGAGATAGGAATAGAATTATTTTATCATTGTGTGACAATTTCGAGATTATCTAATATGATGGTAGCGACATCGCGAATATATAATGGTGGTAACCGTGACATGAAATGTCGTTATTATAATTTTTTTTATCTTATGCTACACACGATACACCGCCATCCGTCTGCGTCTGTAACATTAAGTGTAATTGCACATGTAAATGCTATGTAGCAGTCGGAGGAGAGATTGAAAACCTGGTTCAAGTTCTAGACACGAAACATGAATATATCCATTTCACGTGGCTTAAAATACTGAACGGTGGAATTGTTCCAGGGCGATTCAAGATCTACCACTCTTTGCCAGTTCAGAGTGAATATACATTTTTAAATGCATTTTTGATTTTTAAATATATTTTTAAACATGTGCTTTTAAAATCTAATTCGAAAAATGCATTCAAAATTATTTTTCTTCACTCCGGCGCGATTCGAACACGAGACCTCCAGCGTTCCTCCAACGCTTTAGTCAAGTGTCTTAACCACGAGACCGACAAATTATAACTTAATACTGTAGTTGTATTGCATAAATATCGATGTTTTTATTAAGCAATTCGTATAAATCTTCTTTACCAAATGAGGATAATATCTCATCTGATATTTACTAGTCTTCGAACTCTTGATTTGTCACAGTTTTCAACAACGTGCAGAACAGAATATTTTTTACTGCTTATTAGGTGATTTAATTAATCAGAAGAACTGACTGAATTGGCAATTGTCCTTTCACTCTTCTTCTTAGGTGGTATGCAAATGTTTCTTCTCTAAGTTAAGTAAGAACGCTCACGCTTAAAAGTGTATGGATTTGACACTGGACTTTGCAAATATCTTGCGAAGTTATGTGTGAAGAAACATTGGCAAACCCCTCTCCAGATATATTTCCGTCAACAATCTACATGCAAGGTGTTCAAAGAATTTAGGTATTATTATATTATCACAGTGTGGAAAGTCCTTCCCTCATACAGAGCTTTTAGGGAATAAATAGGTTGATTGGTTCTTCGTGCAATCTAAAGAATTCGTGCAGAGAGATTTAGGTGGAATGCCAGTTTATTTAATATTATGCTTGAAACCGTTGTTCGGCCAGAGAAGGGAATACAAGCATGATTTCAAAGTTAATCCATTTCTCTATCTTCATTTATATCGATGAAATAAAGGAATACTACTATAGGCCGATAATGAAAACGGTACAAAAACCGTTTATTGAGATCACAATCGCGCCATCTTTGGATCTTTGGGAAAACTTTAGCCGTGTCTTAACATTATCATTACACGAATCTAATACGGCAGCTACACGAGCGATATCTAACTGAATGTAAAGTCTGTACTTGTTACTCAGTACGTCTGGCGCAGATGTATCATACCACCCGATGGTTATACAATTGCTATGAGTCATGGGTCGATGATGTAAAATCCCACTTCGTCACGTATTTGTACAACACTGACCAGTGCGAGTGTGTGCGTAGTTGTGTAGTTTTAACTGGAGTCTGCAGTGATACTGATGACAAGTAGTCATTCATCTGCGGTACTTGTCACACTGTTCAACAGGGTTTTACATATTTTGAAATAATCATTAATATGCTTAAATTATTTAGCCACTTAAATGGAATTGGGAAAAGGTTGTAATGGTTGGAAAATATAGGAAAATGCAAAAGGGCAAGTAACATACATACATAACGTCACGCCGAGCGCGATAGGGTAGATAGAGAGAATGGAGCGCCACCTCACATATATCTTGCCTCCTCTACATTCATACGTATCGTCATACACGCACGACGGTTGTTGAACCTCCTTACATTGAATTCTTTAAGAAGTTGAAAAACATTCTCATGCCAAGTTTTTCTGGGTCTTTCCCGTACTGCACTTCCACTTAGATTCGCTAGATCTGTTTTATTAGTGTTTCATTTGCCATTCTTTCGACATGTCTTATACGACTATCATTTTGTCCGTTATGGTACTTTTAATTGGCATTCCTCTCTGATATTCAATTCCTATCCTATCCTAGCAAGTAACAGTAATAATAAAAATATATATAAGGTCTGCAAGTGCAATTAATTAGACATTATTTATACTTCATATAACTCAAACGAACCTCTGCTATATCTCTTTGCATTGCCTTTCCTCAACAGCATTGCAAATTACCCCAGTCGCTTCATTCAGTTGTTTGAAGAAACGCTGAAAACATATTAAGGAAAGACTGCTCAAAATATATGTACATTAATTCTTCCGAAATGGAGGAATTCGCACTTATTAATATTTATTGTTACAATATATCCAATTTGGTTGATGACATTACTGCGAGCCTTTTCCAATATTTACAGCTTATTTTATTTTTCACCAAAATATGTTTTTCTCTTTAGGTTGCTTTCGCAAAAGGCGCAACAGTTGGCTATTTAAGAATACATGAGCGTAAATACTAGGACGACGGGTCAATCAATAGAAGATCTACCGTATATCATTCAGGATAACTGTAGTTTTTTCAGCTATTTGGGAAAATAATATTTAATATAAACTTTTATATTGCTTTTCTATCCCGTTTTTTCTACAACCTACATACGAATCAGTTTTTTTTGGCATAAGGTGTTTTTGACATTGTGTCAGCATTACAATGTTGACTTGGACAATACTGAAGTCTAATAAATTTCCTTAATATTCTCCTTCTGAAGACTTCTTAAATATTTAGTAAATCGCAGTTCACATTTTTTTATTGCCCAAAGTAAAAACCAATGCCAATAAATCTTGCTTTTTCAATTGTAAAATAATTTTAATGATATATTTCACTTTATATTCGGTTACTTTGTGGTCCATTTTCAAATACGTTTTTTATATTTTTTTAGTATTTAACTACGATACATTAAATCTTCTAATTAGTTAGTAGTTAGTTAGTAGTTCACGAAAGACTTCTATGATCTTGTTCGCTAATAAGTCGATACTAGTTAGAAGAATTATTTATAAAATGTACTGTGGTTAACGACTAGAATGAAAAAATATATAATTTAAATAAATCTAATGTAACACCGCTTATTCGGTAGTTTCGATTCAAACATTTTTATCCCTTTCAAGTAGACTAACCCCCCTTTCGTCTTTTGGCTTTCAACGGCCTTCCTGGCTAACTTTCACGGACGAGGATGATGGAACTCCATTAAATCTTAGGAAATATTGTGTCGTTCGGGTGACTTTATGCTCCTTAAACTAGCTTCGAAGTTTCATATTCTTATGGGCTCGATCGTACTATGCATCATTATGGATTTGATGGCGTTTCTAATTATTTTATCTCAGGAACTCCTTAGTGCGGAAACGCTGATTCCCCATTTTAAGACGCACCCAATCTAGGGCTATGGATACATTCAATTAGCCCCCGCTTTAAAAAAATATACACAATATTTTTTCTCACTCTTAGTAGCTCGTAATTTCTCATTTTACGCCACCATCCATATTCCGTGTTATGGTGTTTTTGCTCATTAATTTTATAGCTGTTCCCTGAGAGTGTTTTTTTGAATCATTGTTGTTACATTATTTTTTAATACACATCACTTCTGTAGCTTATCCCTTTTTCATTAATATCGGCCACGTGTGTGTGAGCGTATTTTACAATTTTATTACTCGGAGCGAGTGTATTTTTTGTGAATGTTTTTTCGTATCTCGCCGTCTGAAATGAGACTGAGCGGACCATAACGGCTCCTCTTATTGTTTTCAACGGCGTGGCAACGTACAATTACTGTTAATTGATCTGCATAATGAAGCAATTATATCTCAGGTGTTTTCTTTTCTCGCTAATGGCGTGTGGATTGTAGGTGGTTACTTGTCTCTGAAATCCCACCAATTGTCTTTAAGTGTTGCATTCCTTGAATTCTGTAACACATTTAAATAGATTGTGATCGAAAGTCCAAAACCAAATTGGTGATTCGATTACCCAATCATTTGAACGCCTACTTCAGAATTATTTTGGGTTACCTCGCGACGTGCTCTTTTACGGATAATACAGCATCGAAACCAATTAGCGCTCACCCTTGGCTAATGCTTACTGTTGTGATTTTAAGACTTGAATACGATTACAATGGGGTGTATTCGAGATGTACCTTGTAGAGGTTCCTGTTGTTGCTTTTATATTGATTGATTTTTCTGCATAATGAGCTCGCATGCCAGGACTTACAAGTGTGCAGAGATACCGAAGTGACATTGAGCAGCAGCTAAATGATTTATAATTTGTTCTACCCTTATAAAAATTACCATTATTTTAAAACTGTGATTCAAAACGCATTTAAAAATTACTGCACTGTAATTTCGTATTCGTCGAGTTACATTAGAGATAGATACAACATGTGCGAATGCCAATTATTAAAAAAACAGTTTTATACATATAATGTTGCCCGTTTGTATTCCATAGGGAATAGAAATCAGAAGTTTCAATCACTTTCTTAGTCTTGCTCAACCTGACGTTAAAAACAAGTATGCCTGTCATTTTGCTCTGATGTCACCTCGTTTCCTCTCATATTAAACTGCTGTCAATTGTTTTCTGATGCGGACATCCGACATTTTCTATATGGAATGATTACTGCGTTATGTGGAACTACTTAGTATTTGTATAATTGTAAGCAAACTCAAAAAAAAATGAATGCGCATCTGAACGCCCCTTTAGTCTTTAATTATGTAACGTAGACTCATTCCATATAGTATTGGTGTGAAAGAAACTTTCGGCGATTGTCGCTAGAGGTCGGAAACGTCAACCGTAACGTTTTATTAATTTATAAAAAAGAATACAATAATGAATGGTTTCATCAGTCCTTAATTGTTTTATTTTATCGTTAATTGTTGGCCGGAGTGAAGATAAATTAAAATGCATTTCTCGATTCAGTTTTTAAAAATACATATATGTAAAGATACATAGTATGTATAAAAAATCTGGAACAAAATATGCATTTACAAAAATGTAAATTCACTCTTGATTAGCAAAGAGCGATGTATCTTAAATTGCCTTGGTACAGTGTAGCCGTTCAGCATTGTACGTCACGTGAAATGGATTTATCCATGTATCATAAGGCAGTCTGCTTTTAAAAATGGCTTTTTTACAGAGACAGACTCGCCATGAAGATGGACACTGCAATGTGGTCCGAAACGTTGGCAAACAAAATGTCACAACACGACATGACTACCCAAAAGTCTTTGACTTGCAGGCCCCATTGTCTGCCTACCCCTATCGCGCTTTTTCTCCTACTACCACAAATCATTTACATATGCAAACTGCACTGAATGTCACAGACCCAGATGGATGGCGGTGTCGTGGTGTCTTATGTGTATGTTTGTGTGTATAGCACATAGAAAAAATAATATAATATATGACGAAAAGACACCATCGCTTTAAATCAAGGGAAAATTGTAAATATCCGTTAGTTCTCGCAATCTATATCCCCGTATCAGAATAATTATTCCATTTATTATCTGTGTAATTTGCGGTGTTGCCCGGCTAATAATATGTTGTTTTATCTATGCATTTTTATTTCTCCTTGGTAATCATAAGTAGGTGGGTGATTTATTATTTCACTCTAAATAACACAGTTTTTGCAACGTTTTTATATTGATACATATAAATAGTAATAAAATTAGATATATCAGTCGTCCGGCAATCAGTGCTGAATATACGAAAAATTAAATTTATTATATTTTTATTATCATATCTTTAATGCTGCATATTTCACTTTTTCACCGGTAACTTTGTCCTCCATTGTTAATAAAATTTTATTTTATTTTCTTAATCATAACCACTAATTATTTTATACTATTCGACATGTTTCGATCTTGGGGTGACCATGTTCACAAGTGGTTTCGACTAATTGACAAACATTTTTATTTTATTTGAAAGTTCAGTTATTTTTTTAGGTGTTACTACTGTAAAAATTACTCATTTAATTCAATTACGCGGGGCAACAGAAAAATTCAAGCCCTTTGCTAGTACCGATAAAGCATCCTCGCTTAATGTCACATTCGAGAGATTCTTTACCACCTTG
>JAPMAF010001193.1:0-11636 GCA_026537445.1 Silvatares holzenthali
AATTGTACAGTATGTTACAGACCCAGACGGATGGTGGTGTCATGGTGTCTCATGTGTAGTATAAGATAAAAAAAAGTGGGCGATACAACACTACTAGTAAAATTGAAAGAGATAATGACCGAGGTTTTTAGAAGAGCTTATTTATAAGTAATCATCTGCATAGAAGTTCTTCTGTAGTGAATACATTACACCCGAAGGTGTTAAAGTGAGGATAAAGAGATGACACGAAACTTGAAGTCATAATAGAGAGGGGAAACACAGAAGCCGGCATGTCATTCCACAGTCGGACAAATTTACGTAGAAAATATTTATCGGTATGTCTATTGGTCCTGCTAAAACGCTGTTATTGCTGAGTTTGCCAGATAGAAAATCCATAAAAGTGAAAAGAGATAGCATTTCGATGTAGATAGTAGTTCACACAAGTCACCACAAAAACATTCACCAGAAGTTGAGTAGCTTCAGCTGGTTATTTGCGTATACATTTTATTTGTCTCGGCTGATAAAAGCATGCACTGAAGATTTCACTTATATGAGCATCTATAGACAGTTATTTGATGCAAGATGTGCCATCTTCAGCAGTATTTGTTCCATTTGTAGATTTTGTTAATAATAACTTAGACTGATGATCACTGACAAGATTGATAGTCCTCGAGGAAGAAATATCGACCATGTAAAACTGGCACGGGAACTCGAGTATCTGGAGTTCTTTGGGTGGCGAACGGCAGAGAGTTAACGGAGAATCGGCGGACTCGCACGAACCGGTTAGAGGAGTTGCGCATCGAAGGAATGATATTAACAATATAGAGGGACAACAATCTGATATAGACCAGCAAAATGAAGTTTAATTGCAAAAAGAGAACTGGTTTTTTTTCTGGATGTTACGCGTTTCACTATTCTGCGGAAATGTCTTAATTCTTTACACCTGTTAAAGTACTTAAGCTTATTATAACAGTATAGCATTCAGACCAAAATCGCAGAAAAGGCAACTCTGGAAACAAATCCTTGTTTGCGATCTACCTCGATTGTATTGCTGCACATTCAGGTAGAAGTGTTCAGAAGAGATTTCGGCAAAAGAACTATACAATGGTCAACAGTGGCTTTGAAATCTTCCATTTGCGTATATACAGTTAAAACAAGTTATCTCTCCTTTTCTCTCTCTTTCCCACCCTTTTTTTATATTCTTTGCAACCTCTCATTTATATTGTTCGTTTCATTTTCATTTTATTGTATGCCAAATATATCTGTGGTCGATGTAATACGGGGCAAACAGAGGGAAAATAAAAAAATGGTCAATCTCTATATGAATAGTTGAAGAATGAGAGAACAGATATGAGGACAATATTTCCTTAAAACTGTTCCATTATGTGTTGCGGCCTTTCCTCCCCCTATATATTTTTTTGTTTTAAAACTAATTCTGTCCGGTATATACTCGTATATTGAGTAAATTTCGGAACACGGAGTAGATAGGAAGTGTAAAAGGCAAAGGAGAAGCGTTAAAAGAGGAAAGGTTATTCATGAAGATTGTTATTAACTCAAATAGATGGTGTTGTGTGTCATGTGTGCGATGTAATATATAAGAAAAAATAAGTTTTTTATTTAAAAATAAATTTTGTGAATGGCTCGTTTGTAGCACTGTCTTCCAAAAAGAAAGACATGAAATATACTTATAAGGCAGCCCGGGGTTTTCAATCCCAGAATTTGGCACCTCTAAATCTATCATATTCTGTATATAATTTTACAGATTTTACAATTAGCGGATTTATGAACAGCCCTTGGATACATCGGAACTATATTGACAAGGCACATGTAGAAGAAAAGTCTGTCTCATGTTTTTACTCCCACTGAATCTGGAAATAAATTGAATTTCCTTGTTAATGTGCACACATCAGTTGAAATTATTTCATTCGTTTCCCAAACGAGGAAGCAGTAAGAGTAACTTAACGATATCCTTACAGATTATGAAATAGTTATCAGAAAAGGTTTTTACTGCTTTTCTGTGTGATATAACTAACTAGAAAGCAATTTCAAAACGCTGAAAAAAATGTTTAATATTACAAATAATTTCTCAGTCAGATTCAACTATAATGATCCACAATAATGACGAACAGAACCCAATAGGGACCACGGACAACAGCGATAACCTTCTCCCTGTTATACCTAATGGAAGCTAACTCCTCGAAAGCTTTCCATTGCTTACCGCATCATAGTATCAAAGTGAAGCTGTTCCATCTGTGCATACGATTGTTAGGCAGATACTAAGTCATTCACCTGTTCCCAACAAGTAATTTTGCTGCTGTGCACTTTTTTCTGGATCGATGTTTTCAAGACTTCGTTGGTTTGCCAATTAACAACGAAGGATACATTTTGGAGATATCTTTTTGATACGTTAGAAAAATAATGTTTTTTTAAACAATGTTAAAAATCATGTCAAAAATCCCGATAAAATTGTACGTTTTTAATGTGCCGAAACTCCGGAATCATATTTTTTTCGGGATCGAAGTCCCTATGGCAGCATGATGTACATAGGCACTCTCGTTCACATGTAGTCACATTACAAACGCCTTTGGACCGGCGACCGGGGCAATTTGCAACAATGTTGCTGCGCTCACCTCCCCCGTCTCCCCGTCAGGGGCAGGAGATGCAATCAGTTAATTGCATGATTCTCTTAAAATATTATGGATTTTTATTCCATTGATGTCTAGCGGCATTGTATTTTCGTTTGCACGAATGCCCTACGTTTAACGAAATGTTTTAATGGCAACATAAATAGAGATTATTTCAAATGATTATCGATTTCTTTTGTTGTCAGATCAGTTGGTGTAATAAAATAAAATCACTCAATGAAGCAACGAACCAACGAAAGATACAGCACAAATCGAGTAATTTTTCGAATATCTTAATAATGAGACTTGTTCGAGTGAAACAAACTCATTATAAAAGAAATCGAGAAGCGAGTTTCGTTGAGTCGGAGGAGTTTTCGGGATATCGGCTTTGTGATCTAGTGGCTAGGATACGTGGCTAAGGCGCTGGAGGATTGCTGAGTCTTGGGTTCGAATTCAGCTGTAGTGAATAAATGCATTTTTCGATTCAGATTTTAAAAATATATAAGGAAAAATTAATTTCCAATGTTTATCTATTGATTAAAAGCCGTTTTGGAAAATTCATTGAGATCGTTCATACCCCATACTCAATACTACTATTGATTATGAATTTGATATGACTGATACAGTATTTTAGTTCTTCTAGGCCTTGTAGAGTGATAGGGCATTTAGTTGCATATTTTTTTAATATAATGTAGGGACGCTGTTTTCCATTACCTTCCAGTTTATTAATTTTGATAACACTTTTTTGTGAGGTCAGGTAGTTCATGGTCAACTCTCTAACTGTAATTTTTAAGTCGGTCAATTGCATCGTTCAGAATTTCATCAACATCATGTCAAAGCAGAGTGCTTTATGTATTTTCATACTATCTATTATTAGTCAACGGTTCTACCTAACACCTGAAACCAAAAAGAGATAAATTCTTTATGTTGGTTTCTCTTCATGACCGTTACCTTTTTATCCCCCTTTTTTCCTTCATCCCTCCCATTTAGTAACGGAGAGGAATAAAATAAATGAAATAGAGCTACACTCTCTCTGCACCAACTCTTCTTTAAAAGACACTATTACACTTGTACTAATAATAATCGTACATTACAACCAGCAATATGTTAAAGAATGGAAATATGTAAAAGAAATATGTAGGCGTAAATGCAGGTCACTGTGTGCATACAAACAACACTGTTGAGGCTGGAAAGAACAGAATAAAGTAGATTCGTTTAACTGCTTGTCTCACAGTAAGTCTAAACAACTGATTTGACGTATAGGCACTTAACCAGGAACAAACTCTATCCTATCCTGACGGTACGTGCTAATTACCCGACCCGATCAGAAGCTCTCATTTCTCCACCTACGGATTTGTTTATTATTTGTCAAATATTTAATACAGCAACTTTTCTACACTTAATATGTCAGCAGTAAATTTTCCAAATCACAAAGCCTTTCACAAACGGCGCCAATCCCCATTCCTCGAATACATTAAATTACCTTATGAAGGATGTACAGTTATATGACTTCGTATTGTGTGTGGATCTAATAAATAAAAAACGCCCCATACATCGCTCGTCCCTCTGCCATTACAGCATGCCTCCGCCCTGCCCCCGACCCCACCTACCCCCTCATGTTCCAGCCTGCATAAAGCGTCTCGAGGAGAGCCTCTAACGAGAGTGTACGAGTGTGTTAAAAAAATCTCAATCGCCGAGTCATGCGAAGGGCTCGCAATATAATGGCGATTTGTACACGAGTACCAAAATTTCAAGTACCCATTAAGAAATGATACATTGTTCTGCTACACAAGCGATATTGTTTTTTTTCTGAATTTTATTATGCGAGGTTAATCAAATATCCCAGCCTAATGTTATTCATGCATGACATATTGCATGTTTTTCTTGCACTGTAATGTCTATATTTTATACAATTCGTCGTGGAATGGCTCTGAACGATTTGTTCCATCTCTATATTTTTTCGCCTTTATTGACTTGGAGAAGGCATACGATCGAGTTGTGAGATAAGTTATTGAAAGTATTGTCTGAATATGGTGTGGGTGATAATCTGATCAGTACGGTTTTTTACTGTACAAAGGTAGCACTATATATACCAGAATCAACGGAGGCATTAAGGAGTGGTTTAATATGTTAAATGGGTAAAATATGTTAAATGAATTTAATATGGGAGGATGGCATGTTATTTATTGTATGCAGATAATAAAGTTTAAGCGGCGGATACTGAAAGTAATTTTCAAAAGGTAATCAACAAAGCGTACGTACTGTGCAAGGGTACTGATCTACTAATGAATGAATAAGATGAGTTTGAGACTGAGAATTAAGCGCATGAGAAGAATGTTTACGAGTTTATGTTATAGTGCTTAAAAACAGTGAATCAGTTCTACAAAATATATCTGCATTGAAAACAAAACGGAGAACGTGTGTAAAAGCTAACACGAATCTCTCAATTCCTTAAGAAGGAAATGCCAGATCATACTGTGATGAAATGAACAGATCTACAGTATAAATATCAGTGACAGAGCAGTGCGTGAAAAGCCTAGAAGATCTTGGCATGAACACGTATCCCAACTTCTTAACGGAGACAATGTTAGGAGCCACAACAACCGTCGTGCGTGTATGAACGGGGAGGAAGCGAGGATTGTATGTCAAGATAGAGACAAGTGGTGCGCCATTTTCTCTGCCTACCTCTATAGGGAAATAACGTGATGTTATGTATGTCTGTAAAATTATAAACTGTACGGTCAAAGACCAAAATACGAAAATAAATAGATTTTTAAAAATGGACCACAAAGGACTGAAGATAAATTAAAAGTTTAATATTTTCGTCATTGTTGGATAGTGATAAATTAGGCTCGATTCTTTTTACTTACCTTTTGAAGATAAATTCAGGGTATACGATATTCTTTTGGGATGGGAAAGGAACAAACGATGGCCGGGAGATTATATAAAATACAGTGTAATTTTATTTTAAGTGGGCAGCTTAATTGAACTACAAACTAATTAAAAACGTAATATTGTATAAGGAAGACAGTTTGTATTAATTTTCATTATATCTCTAGATGGGGTCGGACGGCGTGACTTTAATTCGTACCACGGCACGCGACTATTCGTCGGCCATTATGAAGGCAAGTGCAGGGGAAAAAATGAATTCATAACTACACGCATTCCTATCAATACTCATGATGCCGAGAAAAATAATCATTTAGAACGTAGCTTACTCCCATTTCATTTCTGAGTTAACGTAACGGCAAATGAGTAGCATAGTAAAAAAACTAACAACTAAAACAATAACTAATTGGTGCTAAAGAGTATTATGCTCTTTAGTTCAGTTACCATCAGCTGAAACAAATTAAATGTAAATGTAAATATTTACCAGCGGCGGCTACTCAACTTCTGGTCAATGCGTTTGCGGTGTCGCGTGTGGATTACTGTGACGGTGTTTACATTGGGTTGCCACAATACAAATTGATCAGGCTTCAATCTTTTTTAAATGCTGCGGCTAAAATAATCTATGATGTTTCCAAATACACACATATAACACCCCTGCTTCGTGATTTGCACTGGCTCCGTTTTCCGGAAAGAGTTTTGCGTAAAGTGTGCTGGTTTATGTTTAAGTGCATGCATGACGTGGCGCCACTATATCTCAAAGAGCTATGTGTTCCTGATTCTTTAAATGACCGGCAACGCACACTCAGATCCGCTTTCTCGACATCCGTAGGAAGGGTAACGGAGCCGAAAAGAGACCATAAAACGAACTTCGCTGTGCGAGCATTCTCGATAGCGGGAATGAAGGTCTGCAATGCTCTCCCGACGTTGGTGTGAAACAGTCCATCTGAGACGATATTTAAAGGCCGACTAAAAACACATATTTTTAAAGTATCGTTCCCTGAAGAGTAAAAAAAAATGTGTAGCGCCCTTGAGGTGATATTCTCATGAAGGCGCTATATGAATTATTCACGTTAATAATAATAATAATATGCGGAAGCCTTTTAGGTACTCGACAGAGAGGTTGTTTGCGGCATATCAGGTGCTATCTTTCTCAAGATAGCTTTGTCGGCCTCAAAGACAAAACTTTCTCAAGATAGCTTTGTCGGCCTCAAAGACAAAGCTTTCTCAAGTTAGATTTGTCGGCCTCAAAGACAAAGCTTTCTCAAGATAGCTTTGTCGGTCTCAAAGACAAAGCTTTTTCAAGATAGCTTTGTCGGTCTCAAAGACAAAGCTTTCTCAAGATAGCTTTGTCGGCCTCGTGATCGAGTGGTTAAATCTGAATCTGAATTAAATAGTAAACAAATTAATTAATCAGTTAATTAATCAGTGTGTGTTATCAAAATGTTCGAGGCCTTTCGACTAAATTGGAAACACTTCTGTCGAAACTATTACAGATGCTTTCTTGAGTTCTTAAAGTGAATACATAAACCAACTACCTTGGACAACACTACTAAAGACATAACATTTGTTGCATTAAAATGTCAATTAAATGATTTTAAAATTTGATTTTTATTTATATCATTTATGTATCCTTTATGTATTTTGTGAATATTATTAATTTTGTTCTTGCTATTATTCTATTAATTGTTTGTCATTATTATTACTATTTTGCTCTTTTTATTGTTATAATTATTTTTGTTCCTCTCGTTGTGCTTGCAATTGTGATAATTAATATTGTTCGTATTATTATTGTAATTATTGTTTCATATAGAGATATAGTATTTCTCAATTTTATTCAACCAGGAACATATAATAAGAGTGGTATTGCTCCAGGGCGATACAAGATCTAAAACTACATCTGTTCCCATTTGGGATCCTTTTTTTACACTATTGAGATCAAATGTTTAGAGATGTATTTTGTTTGTATCTATTGAGTAAAACTGCGCTAGTTTATGCAGAATGTTTCCAGGTTTTCATGTTTTAAATTATGGGGTCTGTTCGAAAATAGCATCCCAGTTGTGTGACGTTTATGCGTTTGTTCATTCATTACTTAATTCTTGAGTTATCGTGATGTAAACGTAGTTTGTATTTATTACCGATTATTTTATGTACTTAGTTTTTACATCGATCATCAAGTCAGTTCAAGTTTCCCTGCTTCCCCGTACTTGCATAAGCTAACGCTTTCATATTCCTCCAACTGTAATTAGAATTGAAAGAAAAACGTTTTGACACGATTGCGGAAATGAAAAGCAATTCGGCATAACCTCCAAAGGACTTATGAGGACTCAAAACTGCTTATGAGGACTGTTTCCGAAATACTACAAGGAAGAGTAGGAGTAGGAGAAGTGACAATAAACTATATTTTAAACCCCGAGGGCTAGCTGCCTTTCCTTAAGCAGCAAAATAAATCCATCTTTAGATAACTTAATATAATAATTAAAGATAGATTATCCACAGTTTGCTGGAGATTTTCGGGAATATAACTAAGCGAGAAGAAAACTATTTTAAGAAATTGATTAATTATAATAAACATATGAATAACCGTAAGGAAAGTCTTCAATGTATTTTCGATGTTCTCTGTGGTTACTTTGTAATAGTTATGATTTTCCATTATGATTAAATAAAGAGTTTTCATTTTGTAATTTATCATACTTTATTAAAGAGTTGGCGACGCGTTTCGGTTCTAATCAAACCATTTTCAAGCACTCATTGTAATTTATCACACTTTATAAAGTGTGATAAATTACTAAATGGAAACTCTTTCAATCATACTTACATACAGTACTTAAAGGAATTTATAATAGGATAGGTTTGTTTGCTGTTTGGTCTTTTATGCCTCCGCTTTTGGTGTATATTGTATGAAGGGTAAGATTTTAACGTAAGTCTTATAATATTGAAAACTTACGTTGCAGCAACCAGTAAAAATGCACTACTTATTTGACGTAATACTGCGGTGTGGTAAATACGATTGTAGCGTAATGCATTTCTTGCAGTCTGCTGCACTTTGCGGATACTCCGCGGAGTATGTCGCGCTGTTGGCTGCACTCACGACACCGTATTGTCACTAATGATAAATGATACACAAACATGGCATTGACTATAATTGTAACTCGCAATCATAACCTTTATCAATACATGTTATATTCTACCATATAATTTTCATTTCTGCTGCCGAGTAAAACGGAAATGCAAACGAGTAAAACGGAAATATTTTTGCGAGAATATCTTCCACTTAAAACGGTAAACAGCGAGTAGTGAGCCAGTTCCACAGAGAAAAAATCTCACGCAAATAGCAAACGGTAGAACGAAGGAGTTGTGTGCAGCAAAGGACGCTGAAATGTTTACCAGGTGACCACACTGTTATATTCAATATTATCCTTCGACATTCCTCGCTTCGGTAGCTTTAAATAATGTGCCAGTTTGTAAAGGAGCTATTTGTTTGACAGACCGATTTTTTCTATGTGCTACTACATTTTTTTTAAATCTAATTATCTATACAAAGATTAGCATTCATAAGCTTCACAATTACAAACCTTGGCCTTCTCACAGGTATAAATATAGAGCGAGACCTTGTACGCTTTGAATGTGTCATTACGAGTGTGGAGAGCTCGGTGTGGTCACAATGATCGGCTTGGCAAAGATATGGCGAGGTTTTATTGTAATAAGGTATCGTCCTTACTAACAAATATGAGAAACATCCTGGATTAGAATAATGCAGTGTATTGTATAATGGTGAATCGTAAACTCTCACTCAAACAATCTCAAAGAGACCGGAAGCTATTTAAATGTTCCTATTAGTATGCCTTTAAACATATTTACTATTTTCTGTTAATTTAATATTTAAATAAGTATATACCCTTCGGCAAGTCAGCGTGGTTCATCGGATCTAAGAAGAGCGAATGTAAAGAACTGCACTTACGTGCAATTGTGGAAAATGAAAACAATGGTGTGAGTGGTTTGAAGACAGTACGACATCATTGTTTGGGTAGTAACTTACATAAAGAAAACAGACATATTGATTGTCATCTTGCGTTGGAAGAAGTAGTGAAAAGATAGAGTTGGTAGGATCGAAGTGTTCAAGAATACAATAATAAGATTGATTAGAATATTCGCTTTTAGGATTATTCTCTATGGTACATAAACCTGAGAGGAGTGGAACCGGAGAGGATATAAATAAATAAGACTGCTACTGGAGTGGCACTAATTTTGTCTTAGGTTAAAATTTGAACCATTAATCCATTCTACAAAACCACTTCATTTTAAGACCAGTCTATCTAACTTCAAGTTTCGAAAGAATGTTGCATTTCTTGGACCATATACGAGTATCTTAACCATGGAAAGTTGTCACATCAGCGTCCTGAAATGAAGAGCACGAAGGAGAGATATCCATATCGGTGGACTGACCGGATTAAGACGGTAACCGGTTTCTATATTTAATATGAGATCAACAACTGATGAGGCGTCACAAATATGTGTTCATTATTATCACCTAACATTCCTACACAAAATTATTTGCATATAATTCTTGCCTATTGTTTTGTTTTGGTGGTCGGGTGCGTTAACCTGTCGGAAGGATCGCTCGAATTTCTCGATAATTGTTCGAATAAACGGAGTAATTGCCAAACACGTTGATGATGATATATGCAATTGGCAAATATACCGGTCACTTCGCCCTTGGAAATTTTTAAGTGTCAAGAGCGAGTTCACGATTTCTCGTGATAACTTTTCAATAAATATTCGCCATCTCAGCGGAGGGTGCGCTCCGCAAGAAGACTTTATAGACTACAAGTTATAAAATGCAAACGGTACAATGAGTCTGTTCTTTCTTACGTTTTTGACAGTCTTACTTCTCAGCACTTCGCGGCCTTTTGGGACGAGGTGTTTTGAATAACACACCACATTTTTTAACGGTAAAGAATTTCATCCAAAAGTGCAATTTAGATGATGGACTCTTTGGGAGTATGCAGAAGATATTCGAATCTTTTTACTGAATGTAACTTTGGCGTTGTCGAAGCTCCACAGACTAGTCTGATTCGGTTTGAATTTCTAATAATGAACTAGAGTCACGACCGCTCAGACATGCACTGCCGTTATACTTCACGAAGATATTATCGGCACATAATATAATACGAGTATATGTACATAAACGAATAGAATCATTTTGCTCACAATCGTGTTTCAATAGCTACGTAAAGTTTCTCGAACATTTTTCACCTGTTATTTGAATCTACTCCTTTTAATAATGCATTATTTTTTTTCGGCGAATGCACTCACCATACCCGTAATTAAAGTTAACATTTTGATTAATTATTTTTTCGCAATCGTGTACATGCTTTATCTCGATCTTCGTTAATATTTTCGGAGGTGTTCAACAGTATCTTTAATATCGGTACGTTGCACTTTGAAATAACAATTAATTCTCGGTAGATTCTTTGACAGTTAAAGTGATCTCTCAACCGTAGACCAAATACACGTACAGAGAATCCCATGCTAAATACGTACTCCTACATATCAAAATCGATACCGCCGCAGTTTCTTTTGTATTCATTTTAGTACGTACCACACTTACAGCGTATACTTCGCAGTTTCAAAGTTTCCAGACACTGCCGTTTTTTTTTCTAGAAAGCTTTCACGTTTGCTGATTTATAAATCTTATTTTATTTGTTCATTCAATGATATATGAATGCATTAAACAGTTTATACATTTAGAAAAAAATCGTGGCACTGTTTCGCGTTGAATTTTATAGCCTATGTTCGCTGTCTAGAGCACAGAAGATTTATATAATAACAAAACAATTAAACTGAATATGTGTGTCACGTACCTGCAAAATACCATCCATTACTAGTAGCATGCCTAGTAAACAAGATAATACATCTATCACGTATTAGTAGAATAGAAACTTGTGAGTGTTTCAAAGAGATCTATAAACCCAAGTGTTTCTGACAATCTTATGACAATCAATGAGTCTTACGAGCGGAAGCGCCGGCGCTGGACGCGCATGGCAGCTCCGCTTCGTTTTTCTCCAGATTTTTAACGTTTATAAATAGCAATAGTTGTTAAAGTACATATAAAATTAGTACAAAATGTGCGGAATTTTAAACCGA
>JAPMAF010001194.1:0-11634 GCA_026537445.1 Silvatares holzenthali
ACAAAAGATGATGAAATTAATTACTTTACCGTTTCTATTGAAGTTGTTAGAAATTAACGTGACTCGTTTCTGTTGAGAGTGTGCAATACTAATCCGATGCTTATCGCGTTGCAATGTTGCGATTTGCTTAGTAAATAATCTGTACCATCAAATCTGATAGATATCATAATATTTGTTAATTATTGTACTTAAGATCGCAGAATGCAATGTTTGAAAAATGATATTAATTGTTGTATTGCATAAAACTTGAATAAAGTTGAATATCATAATATTATCATTGGTTAATATATCCCTGTCCGGATGTACAAAGTAACAATGATAATGTTGAATATATCTCAAAGCAATTCCTGGTTTTTGGGCTTATATAGAAGATACACTACTGTTCGGCAGTATAGGAAGAAACCTATACCTTCTTCTACCAAGCAAATCTAAACTTTTGCAAACAAATGAGCACTAAGGGTTGAAAGGTAAAATAATCTGTCCAATTTTCTTTATCTACAACCACTAAATATTATCTAATTAACCCAACACGTTTCGACCATCTGCATTTTTTTTATCGGTTTCATCACATATAGGACACTACCGAAGCAGGTCTAAAGCATCGGGTGATGCTATGTGGGAGTTACAATAAGAAAAGGAGGGATTTATTAATTCGGTAATTGAAGAAATCCTAATTATAGGAAGGAGGAAACTCACACAGTTGCGCAGACTGGCGCAAGAAAGAGCAAGCGAACCTGCTAGTCCTCATACGACCCAAGTAAACTGCATTCGAATGCTGGGAGAGAGCGTGTCATGTCACCCTGCCAAAGATGGCGACTGGAAGAATCAATGACCCCAACTTTTGAGAACATTTACCATAGTAGTAACGGTAAAACAGACAGCATGCTAACCCTTCGTCTGTACTCCGATGATTGAAGATTATTTGTGCTGCTAATGAACATAAAGAAATTTGAATAGAATCTTATAAAAAATGGAGAATCACAAAGTAATGAAAGAAAAGGTTAATAGCTAATTTATTGAGTGTTATTCCACCATTTTGTCACAATTTGTATAATAAATGGTAAAAGTTTGTAGTATAATATGTACAGCACTCTACATATTGCCGATAAAATAAACCGAAATCGATCAGGATTCCAAATCCCAGTATGGAAATGTTTATTCTCGACCGACGGTACCTCTATACAAAGCCATGCCATGCCAATCTACGAGAACAAAGTGACATACTCACAAATCTGAAGGCGTCCGCTTTTTTTCTGGATTCTGTGGAAGTGCTGAACCCTTCAGGCATGGCTATGCTGCAGCAAGGTGAGGAGATCTTCATGAGGATGGCGTAGGAATCCGCTTCGCTGAGCAGCATACATTGGCACGCTCTCGACGCAAACTGCTGTGGAGTCATCGTGAGGAAGCGAATTTTTTGGAGGGCGTTGCGTATCGTCAGGGAACTGTTGAATTTGCAAGGATCTGAAATACAAATTGCGAGAGAGCTGAAAATTATATTTCAATTTATCTTTGCATTATATTTGCCAACATTTCAGACCCCATTGAAGTGTTCTCCTTCAAGTCAAACCAGCCTGAAAAAAAATACTGGGAAATAGTTGTGCTCGCAAGTCAAAGACTTTTGGGTAGTCATGTCGTGTTGTGACATTTTGTTTGCCAACATTTCGGACCACATTGCAGTGTCCATCTTCAGGGCGAGTCTGTCTATGTAAAGAAAGAAGAGTCCATGTGCTCAATATTTTCCTTTCATATAAGAGAACACAGAGATATACAAACATCTCAACAGCATCAATAGAGATGACCGACTTCGTCTCAAGATGGTGTAGTATTACACTTAAAATGATTTATTCAAGACTGGCCAAAGTCAAAACAGTGTACACATAGAACTGATTGAAATTATTTCAAGCATTGTTATTACCCGAACTGTGAGATTTGTCTTGGCAGACAGGAGCACTTTGGCTTTGTGATCCTCCGGCTAAGTCTATAGTGGGAGGTTCCGTGGAATTGTATTCATGGTTGTCGCCGCTCATGCTACCTTCCTGCTGCGGAGCAGACGGGCTGATGGTGCAGACTGAGCATGAGGACTGACTGTCCGCTTGGTGCTTGCTCTGGGCGCTCACATATCTGACGGCCGCATCAAACAGATCCAATTCGTTATCAATATTTAAATAGTCTTGTTCAAACACTGTGACCATAGTGCTGATTTCTACCTCCTGGAAACTGGGCTCTAACAATACTTCCATAGTTTTAGTGCATATTATCTGAAAACAACATATAACAAATAAATATGTTAAATACCTTTTTGTAGAGAGCAAACAATATTTTTTTTATGAATTCCCGCTCAAAAGACACCACCGAAGCAGGACTATAACATCATCAGACGGTATGTTTGATGAGGAAGGCTTAGAGATAGGGTGAAATTAATGCAGAACTTGAAAAGGCCCATGGTTAAGGTAAAAAGATTCACAGACAACGAAAGGTCATTCCACAGCCAGGTCGTTTCGCACAAGAAAAAGCAGTCTCCGAATTAGTGATGTCTGTTCTCAAAAGCAACTTCCATGAAAATATTGGTAAAACAAACAGATCACCCCGATCTTCCTTCTGTGTTCTAAGGGCTGAAATCCAGCAGTGAGGGCTGGATTATTTATTAAACTAACTGCTGGCTCTGCACAGAGTCGAGGAGAATGTTTAGATGCTTGTGTGCTCCAGACCAGAGATGACTACCAAACCCAATTGTGGAACGCACCTGCGATTTGTATATATTGAGGAGCTGGCACACCCAGCTTCCTAGAGACTAATTTAACTCAAGTTTCTATGGCACAGTGGTGCTTAAGATTGCCCGTGAGCGACACTCCCGAGTATATCGATATGAACACTGTTAGGAAGTTAGCTACCTTCAAAAGAAAGCAATAGTCTGAATAATGTCTCTAATGATATTGATATCAGTATATTAAACATGAGTCGGACATCTCTGAAGTGCAGACTTGGCCAATCGTTTTTCATAACTTGATTCATATTACTAAGTGCATATGTTCATGTTTATAGCTAGTAATTAATATCATTAATAATGTAAATTAATTATCCTGTTTATTTTATCTCATATCTGTGAAAAGCTATAATTGGCTCTGCCACTATATTATAACCATAAATGATTTATGCAATTTGTGTATTGGCTGTTGTTTTCTTTCATAATAAATAAAAATTTTCAACATTTGTATACTAGGAATCGACAAATTACAACTAAAATCAGGCCTGCCATGGTACCACTGTCTTGACACGTTCAGTGCAGCTGCCAATCGTGTGTTTTTTTAAACACAAGGTCTTTTTTTTTAAATAATTTTGAATATATTTTTACATGTATTATCATAGGTTTTTACGACCAAAAGATTCACAAGTCAATTACTGTTGGGTAGTTATGTCGTGTTGTGACACGTGATCCGAAACGTTGGCAAATAAAATGTCATTGAGTTACAATAT
Source organism: Silvatares holzenthali (assembly GCA_026537445.1). Taxonomy (NCBI): domain Eukaryota; kingdom Metazoa; phylum Arthropoda; class Insecta; order Trichoptera; family Pisuliidae; genus Silvatares; species Silvatares holzenthali. The sequence goes on from JAPMAF010001194.1 coordinate 3,475, forward strand.
TTTTTTATATATATTTTTAAAATCTGAATTGAAAAGTGCATTTTTCTTTTTCACTCTGGCGAGATTTGAACTTGCAACCTCCAGCATTTCTAGTCAAATGTCCTAGCAACTAGACCACGACGGTGACACTAAGTGCTCCCTAACATTTATGGGACTATATTTATTTGTTATAAAATTCTATTTAATTTCTTAGTCTACAACCACTAGATGTTATTTAATATCAAACTGTTTAGACCATATGCTGGACATGATCACAAATGCTATTGAAAATAATTTGTAAACACAATTTTTTTTTTAATTAATTAATGATCATCTGATGGATTTTCTACATAATATCAAGTAGTTGTAGACAAAGAAATTAAATAGAATTTTATAAAAACTAGAGAAGCATAAAGTAAACGAATAAAAAGCGAAGTATATTTAATTGTTTTCCGAAATTTAAACTATAAGTCACGGTCTCAACCCCAATACTTTATAAATTCCTTTGATTATTTAGTTCTCTCACCTGTAAACACTTCTCCATGAGCACCGGTTCCTCGAATAACTTAGCGAATTCGTAAGCTCTGCAAGCGTTCTTGGGGTACAGATCTGACCATAAATATTTAGTACAATTCTCAACTAAATGCGGCAGCATGTACTTCTTTGCTCCATAACAGAGTTCACATGCTTTATCAAACGAGTTTATATTTATAGTGTCCGTGTACATGTATCTGAAAGAATAACACAAAATTATCTCCCCAACCATAATATTTACTCAGACTGCCCCATTGCGTTTGCAAGACTTTTTCAAAGTAAACTGAATGAGAGAATTAATTTGTATTTTTGTCTACACAAATTTCTTAATAATTTGTCATTATTTCTATGTATTTTTTACATACCTACATAAGATCACTTTATTTTCTTATAGGAGTAGGCAGAGAGAATGGAGCGCCACTTGTCTCTATCTTGACACACAATCCTTGCTTCCTCCACGTTCATGCATCTCGTCATACAAGTCCTAACATTACCTCCATTAAGAAGCTGAGAAACATGCTCCTGCCAAGCTTTTCTAGGCCTTCCACGCACTGCTCTGCCACTAATATTCGCACTGTAGATCTGTTTCTTTCTTTTGCCATTCACTCAATTCTTTCAATGCCATTCACTCAATTCTTTCATTTGCCATTCACTCAATATATCCAAACCATTTCAAACATCCATCTTTCATTCTGCTTATGATTGTTACTTTTATTGACATTCTTCTCTGATATATTAATCTCTTCCTATCACTCAGGATATTTCCGTACATTCTGCATAATGGTCTCATCTCCACTGCATTTATTCTACTTTCATACTTCTTCTGCCAAGTCCATGTTTCATTACTATATAGCAAAGTAGATATCAAGACATCATTATGTTTTGCCAACAGCGATTCTCTGGAGAGCATATTATTGCCAATTGTGGAGTGCATGTCACCATTAATTTTATTGCCTGCTGTCACTCTTCTTTCGATATCTTCTACCAATCTACCGTCCTTCATGAAATTGCTGCCAAGGTAAATAAACTTGTCACCTGTTCCAGACACTTGTCGTTCACAGAGATCTGTAAAACAGTCATATGTTCATCTCTTTCAAAAATCGTTAATTTGACCTATGGACTTGATTTTTTTTATATTTTAATTATTCCTTGCATTCTTAAGATTCTAACAACTATATAGATTAAACAGAACCAATGTAGCTAGGCAGATGCCTATATTAAGTGCTCTGCAACTACTGAATGAGTTGCTGAGAGAAATCAATATTTTTCAGTTATCCTTAGCCCAACTGATTAATGCTTTTACTCTACTGACCAATACCTTTCGTTATTTTGATTCTTTTTTTTCATTTCCATTAATATGCCTTGTTTCAACATTCTGTTATATTATGTTTTCGTCCTAAATTTATCTTTTTATGTGATTTATCTTTATAGATATGAAATGTAAACACAGACAAATTTGTTTACATTTCATATCTTTAAATCACTTTACATCTGTTTATTTCTTTACTTCTCTTATTTTTTTAATCTCATTTATGTCATTTAATGCCTCTGAACTTCTTTTATTCTTCTGTTATAATTTTGTTTTATATTGCTTTCACACTGTAAATAAATAAACTATTTGGTGACATTTTCTTCAGCTGGCCCTGTTTTCCAGAGAAGAAGTTGTTATTGCTCTGATGATAATTTTGTAATCCTTCCTTATTGATTGTGCGATTTTCAAATAATTTGCAATTATTTCTACAATATATAATTATTTCTTGTATTCTTACATATATTGGATGTGATTTTAAATAATTAGTAAGAAGGAATGAGACTAGAAAAAAATCTTTTGAAATAGCATAACAAATTGTCGAAACATGTTAGATTAATTAAATAATTATCTAGCGGTTAAGACAAAGAAATTAAATAATATTTTGTTAATCCGTGAAGAACAACAAAGTAACAGAGGAAAAATAATAAATGAAAGAAGTAGCCAGGGTAGGAAAAAATAATAAATCTTGTCAAAAAATAACGAAATAATTGGATAAATAGACCTGAGAAGAGTGAAAATATTATATAATAATCTTGAGGGTCTGCCAATGTTTCTTCGCTGAGTTAAGTAAGAACGCTCAAGTTTCAAAGAAGTATGGACTTGACATTTGACTTCGTGAAGATCTCCCAAAGTCAACTGTCAGATCATACATTTTAGAAACGTGAGCATTCTTAATTAACTTAGCAAACATTGGCAACATGCCCGGTTTTTTTTAAGGTACTACACTCCTTAGCAGTATACCTTCCATAGTAGTCAATAAATCAGAATTGCTAAGAGATATATTATTTTTTATTATCTTATACTAATGAGACACCATGACACCACCATCCGTCTGAATCTGTAACATTCAGTGTAATTACACATGTAAATGCTATGTAGCAGTCGGAGGAAAGATTGAAAACCTGGTTATTCAGTTCTAGTCACAAAAAACATGGATAAATATATTTCATGTAACTTACAATATTGGCGATACAAGATCTACCACTATTTTCCAGTCCAGAGTGAATATACATTTTTAAATACATTTTCTGCTGTTTTGATTTTTCTAAATATATTTTAAAAATCAGAATCGAAAAATGCATTTTTAAATTATCATTTATTTTTCACTCCGGCGGGATTCGAACCAGCATTCCTCCAACGCTTCAGTCAAGTGTCCTAACCACTCGACCACGAGGACGACACATTATTACAATATTCTCATGGATTTATATTGCCGATATATATTATAAGAGAGAGATACAATATCACCTAACTGTTAAATAATTATTCTGAGAGACCTTGAAGCCGACATGTCTCATAGAATTTGGAAGGGGGCCATGGGTAAAAACTTATATTTGTTGTATAGGTAAATATGCTACATAGATATGTAATATTTTAGCTATTTCTAGAGAGAAATAGGCAATAAAAAATTCCACCTGTTCCTGTCACAATACAAAGCTTCATCCCACCCTTAAAAGATTTGTTCCTGTGAGACCTTTCTAAGTGTACTTTGCAATGTAGTCCTGTTGCATTTAGAATATAGATCTGTTATACTATTTTTATCTCCAGACTTAATACAATATTATAAGATAATCCACCATCTCGACGTTTCCCCAAAGGGGTAGGCTGAGAAGATTGGGCGTCACACCACTCTATCCTGGCATAAATATCTCACTTCATCCACGTTCACACATCTCCTCGTGCATACTCCACAATTATTACAGTTACAGAGACTTGGTTAATATGTTCATGCCATGAATTTCTTCTATGGCTCCTTTGTCTCTACTTCTGCATTCACATTGTAAATTTTCCACACTGATCTCTCGGTATCCATACGTTTAACATGCCCAAATAATCTCAAGAAATTTCTCTTCATTTTATCAATAATGCTTACACCCACTCCACAATCTCTGTACTCTTTCCATATGTTGTTTTACCACACATCCTTCTAAGAACTCTCATTTCAACAGTATTTATTCTACTTTCATTCCTTCCCTGCTACACTTCCGAATGTCGAAGTTGTCACCAACACTCCGTAATACACTGCCATCCGACCACTCTTGGATAGCTTTTTGTTTGGTATATATGTTTAAGGATCTCGATAAACATTGTACTCCCGATATTACAAACTTACTCCAGTAAAGCTTTGAAAGCATCCGGTTGTACATCTAAGATGGGTATCGGATCATTTCTTTCGGCCATTCCTCCGTAAAACATCGCTTCGAACACAGGAGATGCCATGGCGAGTATGAGCTTGTGCCCCTTCACTAACACCTGGTTAGGCTCAGCACCCACCAGGAAGCTGCAGTCAGCCCATTGTCCAGACCGAAGGAGATATTCCCCTCTATGGTTTATTTTCGTACATGATACCTGCCAGTCACACGACGTAGCGGCCATCTAAAACGAAAAGCGTTCCACAATTTATGCAACACTGAAAAAAAAAGTTGGCATTCGAGGTAAATTCGTAAACGTGTGGGAATAGATGACTGTATGATTCCAAAGATACGATATATTAAGAATCATGTGAGCATTTATCGATATTATTCCTGTTTATAGCGTTGACATATCGTCCAGACATAACGCTCCATATATGCAAACTTTCGCCGCAAATAGATCGTTCAAACAGGAAATTACATTGAACCCATATCAAAATATATTACGCTTTTATTACCTTCTATAAATACCACGAAATATCCTTGAACTAATCAAAACAAATTTCTCACATATATAACTGAAGCGTCAACAAATGGTTACATGGAATAACGCGGAGCTCACGAAAAACGTCGTATTTCGGTTTATTTTCGTCCCGCTCTCGTACTCGGGTGCTCGACTCTCGAGCGAAATACGAAAGCGAATATGCCAAAACTTCTACGCAAGCCGACCGAACGTCAGAAATCTGGAAAATAAAAAAAATTATAAAAGATCCCGCACGAAGTTCGTTTAAATGCGAACGCTGTGAACTCTGTGCCTGTGGAGCCATCTTGTGGCAAACTTCATTGTGGTTGGATGGAAGCGGTTCGGAGTGAAGTTTTTTTTGATAATAATTTTATAAATATTTTATGTTTCCAATCATAACGGAGGACAGGTAAAGATTGATATTGTTTAAACAAGCGTTTTGTGTCGATCTCGGTTCATTCGTAAACTCGTCGGTTCGGTCGGTAAATGTGATAAGTTCGAACAAGGACCCACCTTCTACCAGTGTGACTGTCATATATTTTTACAAGCCTGGCTGTCACGAACGTTAACGTTCATTTCGCGTTTTCTCCGCGATATTGTGGAAAATTATCGTGTGCGGTAGTCGAAAGGTCCATTCGGTCATGTCTATAAATGTCCGCATGCAATTTTTCGCTGTTCGATAACGTATATTCCGACAAAGTACACGGGTTGAATAAACATTATGACCTCATAGGTAGCGTGTTGAGTGTTTGTGTATAAAGTATAACGTCAGTTTTTGCGGTGTTCCAGGATAATGCCGACGAGGCGAAGCTAGTGGCGCGCCCAGGAAGCGTGGCAGAAGCAAATGAAGATGGAAAAGACGGACGAGGAGCGCAGGCGGCGTCTGAGGATGCTGGAGGAGCACCTCACGGATGCCCGCTCCACCGGCAACGTAGACTGTCTGCTGGACACGGTCACAGCCCTCATCGCCGACTGCGACCACCCGGCCATCAGGAGGATGAAGAATGTGGAAGCCTACACCAGTCGATGTAAGTTCTGTCCTGTCCTATCCTATCCTATCCTGCCATTTCACTTCTCGCTTTGTATGCAGCAGAGCGAGTGCACATCTTATCTTTCGCACCACCGATAACCTATAGATATATTTTGCGCATTTACAATTATGCCTCCAATTATTATTGTACCGATTTCGTATCAATTTAAAATGCCTCCTGAAGTGCTATTCATTGATAGCCCTAGTTGTATGTTTTGATTCTGAAAGGTGATAAATCGATTGTTGCAATATAAAATTAGAATGTCTTAGTTTATACTGAAGAATTCTTCATTGGTTCTGTGTGCTGGAGAAACTATATATTTAAATAGCCTAAGCTTCAAATATACGATGGTATCAATATAGCATTGAGCAATGTCTTCAACTTGCCATCACTCTCAGAGATATATAATAATGCATCACGGAAATCAATGGGAATCTACTGCATTATTTGAAATTAATTTCATTCTCAGTACTGAGAAAACGGATGAGGAATGTGCTCCTATGTAATTTCAGAGAGTCCACCACAATGACACTTGAATTAATATAATAGTGGTTTATTGGTAAATAAACAGGGCACTTAGGAAGTGTCTTTAACAGGATGACCACATTGTAATTAAAAGTAACAATTATAAACAGAATGAAAGTTGGACATTCAAGATGGTTCGGACATGTCGATGAAATGGCGAATGAAAGAATAGTAAAACAGATCTGTAGTGAGTATATAGAGTGCAGGGTAGGCCTATAAGAACTTGAAAGGAACATGTTTCGAAACTTCATAATAAAGACTATGTTAGGAGTCTTAAAAACTGAGGAGGACGAAAGAATCTTTTTGACTCTGAGGCATACAGTTCGTTTAGTAAATAATCTAGTCCTCACTGCTGGACTTCAGCCATTAGAGTACAGAAGAAAGGTCGGGATGATCTGTTTGTTTTACTAATATTTTCATAAAAATTGCTCTCGAGAACTGGCATCACTGATTCCACGGGCTGCTATGTTTGGTAGAGCTACGCGTTTTGCAAACGCATGTCATCCCTTCACAGTTGATATAGCGTTCATCAGAAATAATAGATTCTCTAAGTCTTTCTTGTGCGAGAGGCTGTGGAATGAAATTCCATTGTCTGTGTTTCCTCCTACCTTTAACATGGACCTCTTCAGCACTCACGCTAATTCCACTCTAACTCTAAGTCTTCATCATCCCACTTAGTGTCTTATGATGTTATAGGCCAGCTTCGGTCATGCTTCCTGTGTAGGAATTCATTTAAAAAAATGCATGAATATAGAGGAAGCAAGAAATGTATAAAAGGATAGGGACAAGTGTCACTCCATTCTCTGCCTACTCATATGTATCACATTACAAAAGAAACTCCCTAATTACTCGTTGCCAGAAGAGGGAAAGGTCACAAACTAAGAGGTGGGTGAATATTGAAAAAAAAATAGAAAAGAAAGGCATTGAAAGAATAGTTGAAATCAGTGATTCAATATCAACTGTTTTAATGAATACTTGCATTATTTCAATGGCTGCATTTACAATCTTTTTGTTTGTCAACTCCATCAGTCAAAGTCAATTTGATGAAGAGTCTTTGTGTCTCACTATAAATATGTAAGGCTTAATTAGTGATGACGATGTTAATAATAAGGAAATGTTTGTTTGTAATATCTCTATTTGTACATTAAATATACTAACAAATTAGTCATACGCATTTGTTGCTTATGCAATATCTGGTAGCAGATAAAATAGGATAGTAAAGATAGGTGACATCAAATAAGCCCGAATGCAATGTGTTTTACCAATACCCAAGTGTGATGTAAATAGATAGAATAATTGATGCAAAAAAACTGATAACCACATGTGATTCATATTTGATTATGAATGGAGTGTAAAACATTTTTAGGTAAACTGTTTTATATTTTCAACTCTAACTTTTTTGGGGTCCTATGTCTTTTTGAGACATTTTGTTTGCCAACATTTCAGATCACACTGCAGTGTTCTTATTGATGTTGTTGGAATGTTTGTAAATCTCTATAGCCTCCTTTATAAGTCAGACATGTTGATTACTCAATTTCCCTGGTTCTCAAGTTTCCATGGTATTTGGGTTCAAACGAGAAGAAATGTTCAGATACTAGAAAAAGCAATTGGGTGTCCTAGTCCTACTGCTCTCTGAAGGACTTGCTTTGACGAAGGATACTGTAAATGTGTTCCAAAATATTGATGAACAAAAGGACACAATTTTCAAAAATCTTTAACTTTCGTATCTTTTTATTGTGAAAGCCTACTTTTCATTTGTATTCACACATGTATAATTATGAGGATAGTCATATAATCATCATTTGTTATTTACTAAATTGTTATTATTCTGTGAAATAATAAATAAATACACCTTGGGCGTCACTGCTTAACAAAATATACTTCTCGGTGTAAGTATATTTTGTT
>JAPMAF010001195.1:0-11632 GCA_026537445.1 Silvatares holzenthali
TATATTACTTTTACAATTTTCGTTTTAACTATATGATAATATTTTTATGTTTCAGGTTGTGCGAAGTAACTACTTCAAACTACGATCCGGTTTTGAATAAGAAACATCTTTTAGAATATTTAAAACGCCTATTAGTATGCTATGATGATATTGATAACTCGTCAGAAAAATCTATTGATTGTCAGTTGTCTTATCAAATAAATTCCCTGACTATTAATTCTAATAAACCTTTATTGCAATGCTATTATAATGAAGATGTGGATGAGCGTACCGTAGCAGAAGCGATTTACATTATTAGTTATTTGGGTGATGTTCATCCATTGGTAAGGTATCTTAACCTTCCTCAGAAGTATAAGTGAGTTTAATTTATTTTTTCTTATATGAATAGATTAATTTATGTATCTTCTAGCGATATCCCTTAATATCAAACCTTTAGTTGCAACCACAAATAATGGATTAGTATAAAAAACAAGATTCCTCCGCTAGGGGACATATTAAGTTTGTATCCTTGCTGCGGTCAAAAGTTTAATGATTTTGTTCTCTGCTCTAATTTCAACATTCTATTTCTACACTACAATATCCCGAAAGTAACAGGAATTGTTAAATAAAACACAATTTGCAAGTCAAAGACTTTTAGGTAGTATTGTATTGTGACATTTTGTTTACAAACATTTCAGACCACATTTCTAGTGTCAACGTTTGCGAATTTTTTTCTCTCTGTGAAAAAGTTAACCTGACTACATTGTGAAATAGGGGTTACTACTAGGGGTTAATTACTAGGCGAGATTACAGGACTGTAGACAGGATGTGTTTGTGTTGATAGCCATTAAATATGATGATAGCTATTAAATAGTCAATAGTAATTAAATTGTTAATAATTATTAAATAGTAAATATTACTTAAAGGGCCAAGGGGGCCAAGCTGTATACCACATTATCTTGAGGTGAAGTTTGTCATCTCTATTAATGTTGGGATGCTTGTAAACCTCTTTGAACCGTGCATATTGATTACTATATTTTCTCAGTATTTTGGGCTCAAACTTCTCTTTTGAGCAGAATCAATGCAGTGGAAATGAGATCATTACTAATAATATACAGAAATACCCTGTGTGATAGGATAAGAAGTGAAAATATGAGAGAATAATGTCAATTAAAAGTAGCAATAATAAACAGAATGAAAGTTGAATATTTGAAACGGTTTAGACATGTCGAACGGACGGTGAATGAACGAATTATAAAACAGATCTACAGTGAATATGAATGGAGGAGCGGTGCATGGAAGACCTAAAAAATCTTCCCAACTTTAACTTGAACCTCAACTATCGCCGTGCACATATAACAAGATGCATGGACGTGAAGGGAAGAAAGAAATGTATCTAAGGATAAAGACAAGTGGTGCTTCATTCTCTCAACGTGTTGTTGTGTATATAATATAAATTGGTTATGAACATAGCTATTTAAAATAGATGTCACTTACAGTTGTGCCAATCAACAAAAAAAATTGTTAAATGAGGAATATACATTATTTCAATACTAAAATTCCTATTACTTTCGGGGCTGGAGGTATGTTTGAATATATCTTTTATTCTTTATTGTTTAACTATTAAAGTCTTCTGTCTCCAGATCCTCCTACAACATCTCAAGATTAAACATATCTATTCATTCTTAATTTTTTGCAGGAACCAAATATTATTAAAAACTTGCTATAAGTTGTCAATAAGCCACATGAACCAGAATTGGGTCAAAGAATGCCAATTAATGCAAGCTTTACCACCTATCGTATTATGTGCGGGGATATTCTATTTACCAACAATAAGAAGGTTTACATTATTTTTATTACGTGCATCTTCAAACTTATCTAGTAACATGATTAAAACAAAGTTTGTTTTATCAGTAATTTTTATTCCAGATCAGCCTTAAAAGTGATGTGTCTTGCATATAACAACAAAATCCTTAAATATCCAATTGAGAACATCAAAGATATTCTATTTTACGAAAATTGTTCACAAGTAATAAATGATTGTCTGTTGTTCAATATCAAAATAATTGATGAAAATTATTTATGTTTTTTGAAAGACTCTTTTAATGACTGTGATAAAATGGTAAGTATCGTGTATTTAAATTTTTTTACACCAACATACTTTAGTAATGTTTAAAATAACATATATGTAATATCAAGTTGTTTCAGATACCCTTAAGGAAAAATGCTTATCTAGAAAATTGTTTAAAAGAGATAAAATTAGAAGTACTCTTGCTGGGAGATATCGGTTAGAAAAAATTGATAGCAACTGTTCGCTACACACGCGGCTTCCAGCAGTTGTCCTCGCTCGCTGGGCCCAAGAAGCACACGGACTCTGCTTCTCTTAAGAACTGGTGTGTAGGGAACTGGACCACGGTTACGTGGCGTAATAAAAGTCCGATATGCACAAAATCACTATTTATTTTTCTTTAACTTTTATAATAATAACGGCATCTTTCAGCCTGAATTCACAATTCAGTAATTGTACATAAATTTGGTTTTTACATAAACATAATACACGCACTTGATGCGCGAAGTTCAACTTACAACTAATTTTATTACGGCATCTTTCAGCCCACATATTAACAATGGTTCCCACACAGAACCAGAATACACGCATTCGATGCGCAGAGTTGCAAATATAACTGACTAACACTGCGCTGCACACTTGCGTTTTCGCTATGCAGTGTTACCAGAGCTAAATATATTTTTAACAGCAACATTTTTGAAGGCGTGAAAATCATTCCAATTGTTTTGTAGTAAAGAACAGCAATATGGCAATGTAAATTGTAATAAAAATATATCCTAAAAAGTGATTTATTAATTTTGGTATGAATCTATAAGTGTAATCTCAAAAATAAGGTTTTAGTTTCAAAGATGTCAAACTAATTGAAATTTATCACCATTGACGGAAGTATAAGGAGTCATGCATAGATGTCAAAAATGTCTGCAAATGTATAGGAAGTTACGTGAGAATTCATGACAGAGGTGAAGGACTCAATACCCAATGAGACAGTTGCGAAGGTTGAACAAATTCTGCTAGTCATGAAGATCATTTTCTATCTATGGCAGTAGCCACCACTTGTTTTCTAAGTTCAACCAGAACGCAGCACTTCAGTAACCAATGAGATGGAAAAAACAGATACTTTCTCAGCGGCATGATGGCACACCGGTTATGATATGGGATATAAAAACTCCTGCAAAATTGCAATGCTACAAATACCAATTTTGTAGAAATGCATACCTCGAAATTGTGCATATATTATTGAAAATATATATTTTTTTATACCTATAAAACTAGAAGACCTCACTTCTAAGATTTTCTTTGTACATTTCAAAATATTCATTAAGTTATATTATATATAATATTCATTAAGTGAGGAATGAAATAAAACATCTTGTACAGTTATTTAAATTGTATTTAACATTTTATTAAAATATAATCATGAATATAAAGAATTATTCATCCAATAAAAAACATAACAAAGTTTCCTTCACAGCTCCTAGAAATTAAAAAGAAAACAACTAAAATGGGTGATATACATCTAGTGATATTGTAACAGTATAAATGTATTTAAAAACTTTTACATATTTCAAATATCTATTTTACTAAAAAATTTAATATTTGCATTGCTTCTTCATTAAAAGATCAATCAATTTTTGTTTAGAAAAAATATATTGAATCAGTATGGGTAGCAATCCTCTGACAAGAACAGTGGTATGCATTCCAAAGAACGCCAAAAGGTGGGATTGCTTTGAGATATATTCAGTATTATCATTGATTTATATTATTATTTCATAAACCCAGGCAGGACTTACAAAGTGGTAATATAAATTAATAATCATATTGAATATATATCAGAGCAATCTCGGCTTTGGGCTTCTATAGGAGGCACGCTACTGAACAGATGGTGAATGTATTCCATGAATACACAAGTGGGATGGGGAGATAACCATAGTAATGTCATATTATTAAACATGATCACTATACAATAGCAACAACAAATCTCGGTTATCTGATAATATCTAAACAAATTGTTTTGTTCATTTAAAATATTAAACATAAACATCCCTTACATTGGCAATAACAAAGTGTTATATGTTTATAAAATAATATGTATTACAGACATAATACGACAGAAGACATGCGTTAAACGCCCGCAATCTGAAAAACTTAATTCACCTTTAGCTATACCTATCATACAATACATGTTATGTTTAATAAATAATATCAATTGCTAGAAATGACTAGTTGCCTTTTACTAAATCTAGAGTATGGAAACATATTGTTAGTAAAAAAAGATGAATACTCTTTCCTACTGTTTATTAGTGTAAATATGTATAGTTTTCTAGATGTAGAATTGTAATTAGTTTACAAACATTTACAAAACAATATATAGGTAACACACTAATACATTTCATTAAAATCATCCTCAATATAATAAGTATCACTTTATTGTGGGTTAGGTTTGAGAAAGGCCTCGTTGAACAAATCTAGTTCATTGTTTAAATAATTAGCCTTATTCCTAAGTTTCTTAGCTGATGTGGCAGCCTTCTCCAGTAACTGCGAAGCGACATCCAACTCCTGCACTCTGTGATCCATTTCACCGCTCGCTTCGTCCACCAAATGGCACAACTGGGCAAATGTGGAGGACAGTTCCCTGAAATTGCAAACATAATTATCACTCACATGAAATGAACAGATCAAATTATCATTTGTTTGAACATTTATAAGTAAACTTACTGCTGAACTTGGTGACTGCAATTAGCGGAAGTGAGATCAACGATGAGTCTCAACTTCCTCGTTGCGTGGTTCACGTATTGCCTTTTGAACAGTCTTTCTTTCGCTTTGTTCGTCCATGTTAAACGTTCGTAGGAATATAGTGCACCATACAGAGCGCAAGTTACAGCTATAACTCGCCAACCCACCGTCTTCAACATGAACCCAGCGAGAAGCAAACCTCCCATTGTGCCTTGTGAAGTGAAAGATGTGAGTGCTACTTTAGAGACCATGGCCCACTGATCCGCTGAAAGCGGTCCAATTTGGCTTTGTTGTGGTACTCCAGTATAAGGGATTGTACTCATGTCTATCGAGTCTGTGGGTGAAGTAATCGGTCGAGGTATCTGAAATAAATTAATTTAATGATCATTATTTCAAAAACTACTAACAATCTGTATACACAGATAGATGTATCAAAACTAAAATTTATATTTTAAGGGATTTCTCGTACATTTTCGTTTGGTACATAATTTTTCAACGCCAGTCTATGGGCATTTTTTCCTTGGAATCGTTGTATCATGGCTGTTATACCCCAACTAAACCTGAATTGTAGATCTTCATGAAAATCTGCACACAAATTCTCACAGTTCAATCGATAAAGAACTTGGAATGGTTCCCGTCTAGCTGAAATGCCAGCCCCCCCAGCCGCTCGTTTCTCCTCTGGTATCAAACTGATCAGTCTGTCTGTATATAGAAATAAAACCGTTACACAAACAAATAATAATATACAAATAAATTTAACAACCAAATATTATTAAACTACCTGTCATTTCCTGTTGTGCAGATTCAATATTTAATGCAACAGCAGTGGAGAGACGTGCTTTGAGATTTGAGCCCAGACCGTTTTCAACATGTGCATGAAGCTCTTTTTTATAAACATTTATTACGAGTTGGTCCGAATGGAATGGAAGATTGAATTCATCTACAAGATTAGAAAGTCTTCTAATTTCCTCATTTAAAGCTTTTGATACCTGGGGAAATAAAAAAACATTTTAAAAGCAGAAGCAAAATTATACCATTTAAAATCCTAATTCTTAAACTACAGATAATATTAGTGTAAATATGCATACGAGGTCTGTTCAAAAGATAATCTAAATTCCTGTATTGCGCAGCAAGTTATTAGAAACATGTTAGTGACACTAATGCAGTATAACTTTAAAAACAATCTTTCAAATTTGTCAATTCATTAATTATTCTTTAAATTAGACATAGTGTTGTTTGCCAACGTTGTTACGCTGTGAAATTATGTTAATTAAGAAAAAGAAACCCCAAACTGAAATAGACGTTGAAAGGAAAGCATGTTCTGACATAATCGGCAAAATTAAAATGAAATCAATACAAGCTTTGGAGACTATATCCCACAAACTGCTTACGTAGACTACTGGAAGCTGAAACGCTGTAAGGATAAGTGCATCAGTCGAGGAGAATATTAGGAAATGACAAAGACCAATAGTTACATTAACAATACACTTTGAACAGCCTCGTACTAATATATACAAAATAATGACATACCCTTTGTTCTACATCATCAACCATGTGGCGAATCTTGGACTTCATCTCCCTGGTAACGAGCATTAACTGTTGTTCTGTAAAATTGAGCATCTCATGTAGATGTTTCTTCTCCTCTAGTTTTTCAGATCGCAATGTGCTAGCACGGTCATGTATGCTCTCCAATACAGACCTCACATCTGTCGTGACAAGACGACCTCTCTGCGAATGTTGCTCGAACTTAGTCTTTACGGCTGACATGCTGATGCACTCTTGAAATTTACGCTCAAAGTCTTGGAACTCAAAATATCTTGTTTGGAAACCCTCTGCTAAGGCGCCCGCTGAAAAACAATCATCTTTAATGGTACATTTCAGGATTATGGTTTTAAAAGCCAATTTAGTTTAATTTATTACATTATAAAAACTGTAATTATTGTAAATAGTAATCATTTATTAATACATTTTCTGTTCATGAAAGCCAATCTTCATATTTTATTCTCTGTTCCGAGGATATCCATTTTTATTTACACTGATATACTACAAATTCAATTGTAGCTGCAAAAGTAAACAAACTCCAAAATAACTCATAGTTGACGTCCTAGGCTATTATGAGTTATCTTGTAGTTGGCAGTGAATGAGTTTAAGTAATTTATATATAACAGTTGGGAATAATTACACTTCTCATATAGACTATTTAACCATCAAGTCACTGTCTTTTGGTCTTAACGGAGATGTTATAATCAAAAATTTTTAGTAATGGTCCATTGCAAGAGATGGTCACTTACAACTGGCAGGTTTTTGTTCTTTTTCCTTCAGTCGAGCAAGTAGAGCTTCCTTGGCCGATATGAAGAATATTCGCTCTTCCGCTTCCTTTGGTGTGCAAACTTTCAACTCTTTAACAAGAAAATCAGCACAGCGTGTTGCATGTTGACTTCGCACCTAAAATATTTGTATTTAATATTATATTATAACAAATCAAACATTAGAGAAGATATTGTGCTCACACTGCCACTATACCATTCCAGTTATTTCAAAATTACTTTCAAGTTTGCAAAGAATGTTTAATTATTTGACAGCATATTTTATTTTAAACATAAATATTTTTATCAAAAACAGCAATGGCATCTGTTAAAAGAAACTTATCAAAAAGGCACATTAATGTGTTTGCATTAGTAAGCATAGCAATCACTGTTAATGAAGCAAAATATTTATAAAAATTCAACATACAAGTTTGATTTGTGTCATTACAGACCACTCCTAACAATTTTATGCTTTATGTGAAGATAGTCTTTAGACCATGAGCATATTCCCCAGTGCAATGCCGAAAAACAGGGCCTTGACTGCAAGCATATCACCAGCAGTGGCATTCTTACTATAGAAACCCAAAAGCTGATCTTGTCCTTCTAAATATTCAATATTAGATATGCATCAACTGTTAATAGTTACAATACAATTTTAAAATGAATATTAACCTGTATTTAATGAATATTACCAAATATATTAATTTTTTCATGCGAAATAATAGAATCATAATTTCTATTGTGTATATTATATTTGAAATATGTATAGCGAATATATCATAAATTTTAGTGAGCAAAGCCTTTGCTTACACAATGAGAGTAAATAATCGAATATGTAATGCATTAATTCTAAAAGCAGAATTATCTGACAACCACATTTAAAGCTTGATGGATAACAATATTAAATACTTGTATATAAAAATAGTAATAATAATGCGAGCAAATCGAAAAGGCCTATTGATGAAAAGCAGTGTAGTGTGTCTATATACTTGATATATTTTAAACAACTTACTGACCTGCTGTTGTTCATCGCAAAGCTTTCAAATAGAAATATTTTTTAGGAAATTACTATGGTTGTCCGATATTGTACCATACATACATGTTTTGTGAGAAGAGTTAAAATAATAAAGTCACCTGATCTAAAAATTCCGGTTCTGAGGCTGAAGCATCCCATCTGTTATTGAGTATGAATATGTTTGGCTTGGAGAGTTTCGATGATACTTTGTGAAAGAAATTCTTCTCCTGTGAATGTTAAATTAAGAATGTTGTATAAACTATTCTTTTATAAAAAAAACAGGAGTAGTAATATTGTATCATACTTATATAGAAAAATTGCAAATTCAAATGGTAATGGCACCATTAGGCTTATCTCAGATGGCACCAGTGAAAAGGATTATATTGTTATCAAATTGGATTTGTTCTCTATAGCTGTTCTGCTTTTTATTTTTAATTTAATTTAATAACATTATAATGTATGTATTTTTAGTATATCCCGTTTGTTTTGTTTTATAATTAAAATCGTATGCATGGAGATTTACACCCGTATTTGGGAGTACATACTTGTGTGAAAAAACATTTTCTAAAATGATTTTTATAAAATTCCAACACATTATCAACATTAACTGCTAAATTTACAAGCAATGTTGATTATAGATATCACTAGCTTGAAACTTCAGTATGATGAAACGATTCAGTTAGTAGAAGAAACGATTCATATTAGTATAAGTTTCCACCCTTCTACAAAAAGATCAATTAAAATGTTTTTAATTTCTTGCTTACTGAGTCGAAGTACCTATTGAAAAATATGCCAATTTGAGTTTGCAATCTCACTCACCAAGCCTGATTTTTACTATCTGTCTCATTTCCTAAAAAGAATATCTTAACCCCTGATATAGGGTAGAATATAAAATCTTACCGTGACCATGAGAGTAGATTCAGCATTGGCAACCAAGACAAAGACATCAGCATCTATGCAATGGTTATCAATCCATTCATCCAAGTTGGGTGTTACATCAACACCTGGAGAATCTACAAATACTACATCATCTCGAAGGAGGCCGCATTTCTCTCTAGGCCAAAATATGTGTACCAACTCACATTCCTGAAGGCGGGAATCACACAAAGCATGTGCGAGCTGGCCAACAGACTGAAAAGAATGAATAGTTATATTAAACAAATTACATAAATAAATAATCTCCAATGGTTATATAAAAGTTACCTGAACATTGTGCTTATCCTCTGAATTTTCTGTCATAAGATATGCTTCATTATTGTCAGAACCTTCCACCTGAAGAAAACAATTTGTGGTATGCCCAATTCCACTAGGTAAAATCTTTTCATGTAACATAGCATTGATAACCGTACTTTTGCCATTACTCGTCCTGTTAATCAATATTGCTACTTTATTGTCAAATTATGGAAAAATACTGAAGTAAAAAAGTTTGCACAAATTTATAAAACAAACCTTCCAAAGAATGCCACTTTCATGTGATCTCTGCATAAAACATCTCTGATAGCTTTTACTTTAGCTACATACGATTCAACTTGCTGTAATTTTTCCTCCTCAATTATGGTTTTGTCTTCAATATCTAAAAGCAAGAATATCGTACAATATTTGTGATGATATATTGCAGAATGTACATTTTCCCAAAATCTGCTGTTGGCAAACGTGCCAAAAGATATTACATATTCATCTATATACTATAATATAAATGACGTATTACATTTAAAACACAAACGGTAATATACAAGTGTAAGATAGATTACACAACAATGTATTTATAGAAATAATTACTACAACACATTCTCAAATAATAATCGAAAGTAATTTTACATGGGATATAGAAATGTTATGATTTGTGTGTGCTTACCATGAAGAAAGCCTATGGTATCCTTAGTGTAATCATGTATTTCCACAAATATGTCATTTATCTTTTTCTTGGCACGCACAAACACCTGCAGAGGGGAATCGACAGTGGTAGTGATAGAACGAGCAGCGCCATTTGTGAATAATCCCGAACGGTTGTTGGCACCATCTCCGCCGCCAATCATAGACGTTGCACGATTCAAATAAGCCGCCATTACAGCAGCCCGGAAATCAAATCAGACCTTTACAATTTGAAAAGGATACCACTGTTTTAAAATGAGCATTCAAACGTTCCACAACAGCATGCAGATTACAACTGAAACAAGCGGAAAAAATTAAATTAGGTAAATAAAAAATATACAAAAAAAAGCACAACACAAAGTGACAACAAAACAATTGGCAGAGAATCAACCCAGTGTATCTTTAAAAAATTACATTTGGCATCAAAAACATTTATGTTTATACATTTTAGATATTTAACTCTAAAACATTTCTCCATCCATATTTTACTAAATATTTTAAATGAAAACTTTAATAATTCAACCCTATTTCTCATGTATAGGCATAATATTATAATACATTTCTAAGAAATAGATTGTTTGTTTACTTTAGTAAGGGTGGATTTATCAATCACAAGATACATTTTATCCATCAAATTAGCGCATTTTACCTGTCAAATGGTCAAGTGGTTAAAAGGCACTTGACTAAAGCATTGGAGGAACGCTGGAGGTAGCGAGTTCGAGTCCCGCCGGAGTAAAAAAAAAATGTGTATTTAAATGCATTTTTCTATTCAGATTTTAAATTATGTGCAAACATATATTAAAAAAAATCAAAAAACAGGAAAAAATGCATTTAAAAATATATATTCACTCTGGACTGGAAAAGAGTGATCATGGAAATGAGTAGATCTGTCGCTCTGGAGCAATACCAACGTTTGGTATTGTAAGCCATGTGAATTGGATTTATCTATGTTTCGTGACTTGAACTAAATAACCACGCTTTTAATATCTCCTTTGACTGCTACACAGCATTTACATGTGCGTGCAATTGTACAGTATGTTACAGACCCGGACGGATGGTGGTGTCATGGTGTCTCATATGTAGTATAAGATAATAAAAACTGTTTTTCAATACTGTATGCCGTATTGAAAAATAGCATCCATTTATTCGACAGATGAAAATATCTCACGATTGAAAACTAAGATTGATTGCTATGGCGGAAAGATTTAATTATTTATTTTTATGCAAGCATAAAAAACTATAAAAATCCTAATATACATACTGAGATTATAGTAATGTAAAATATAAATAATTTTTCGTTGATACACAAAGTATGACACATTTCTCTCCTTCATACACATTAATTTATGAACTTAATCTACACATTTATACGTGTTATTATATAAAAAGGTGTATAAGCGAAAGTATAACCCAACAGCAAATCAAAATTACTGCATAGAATTTATTATGAATCTACTTGTACACCTATTTGGTTTAGTGATCATTGCCAATAGCAACAATTGATATCACAACATTTTATATAATAAATATAACATACATCTACGATAGCTAAATTAGTTTCTTGATCAATTCAATACACAGGAGGGGTAGGCAGAGAGGATCGAGCGCCATACCACTCTATCCTGGCACACATCTCTTGCCTCATCCACATTCATACAT
>JAPMAF010001196.1:0-11629 GCA_026537445.1 Silvatares holzenthali
AGCTCCACAATTAACAATAATAAAATAGCACCAAGTGGATTAACTTAAGAATAAAATATAATAAATTAAAAAAACTTGAAAACAAAAAGACTTGGTATGTTATTTGGCACGGGACACCTGCTACATCTGGTATTGTCTACAGTGGGTTGGAGAGCGTATAATGATAGATGCTATACTAACACATGAAGTGTGAGCGATATACGATTTTGCTTCGAATTTTTGCAACAAATCAAATACTGCTTTTTCCGTGCAAAACGTTTTCCGATTCACGGAAAAATTCACAGCGTGTTGTAAAGAACGCATTATAAATTATACCATTTTAAAATGTTTGAGTAATAGCTGGATGTGGAGGCCCCCTCGGTTTAAGAGGCCCGAGGTGCGCGCCTCATGCGCCTCTATGGAAATCCGCCGCTGCCCGTAAATCGATATGATGCTGTAGTAATAAATTTGAATTATTGATGAGTTGATTCTAGGCAATGTAACGAGTTTACATATTTATTGTGCTTTTAAACTTAAGAATGATTCGGCAAAAGTCAAAACGCGTCTCAAAATTCAAATATAATACTGAGAGAATAATAAAATATTTTCATACAAATTTGTTTTCTTTTAACTTCAAACATTTGAAGACATGCCGGATACGGTAATTAAAATAATTTTTAATTTAATTTGTTTAAAATAAAAGTGATGGTTGATCGACAATCATTTCATTGTTTAAAGTGGATGTCAAAATATTAGAAAGCCAAGCTTACTGCGTCGGATTTGCGAGTTATATGAATAAATGTCCGACAACTCTTTAAATAAATAAATGATCTTGTGAAAGTAACTGGAAAAAGGGAGTAAGGAAAACAGCCTAGCGAAGGCAGTGGTGCGACATGACGGAGCTCTACATACAGTAGAGTGTGACAACGTGGTGTATAAGAGAGAAGTTAAGAAACATTGTAATATTGCTATCGGAAACATTTCTGTTGGACAGGTTCGTATAAAATACAATTCTATATTATCTACGTTCTAGTACATATTAAATATACAAGTACAGTTCTAGTACATATTATTTACGTTCTAGAACTAAAGATAACATATGGGTAAATAATTCTTGAAACGTATTGAAATCGGTATGGCTAAAACTGTTTTAGGTAGCTATGGCTCTGCAGATTTATTACCCAAATACGGCTTATAAAATTTCTTCGACCCGCAGTGTTACACAAGCCGTTTCTTATTCACGTTAAGTAAACAAAAGCGGGGTATGAAAAGTGAATAAGTTAACTGAAAATCAGTTGACATGATTAAGTTGTTCAAACTTTAATCAAAGAAAAAGCCGGAAACGAGCGACAGTATTACAGTCGGGCAATCACCGTCGACCGAGGATTGCATGTCCAAACAGATATTACGCTTTTATTAAGGAAACGTTTTCACAATCTATACAATTTGATTGAAATAACACTGCGAAACAAATCACTTATTATTTGTAAACACAAAACGATTGTATTTCTTTTTTTCTGTTTCATGTGTTACGCTTTTTTATTATTTGGAAACAATGTTTAATTAAGTGGTCATTCCGGCATTCCTAATGTGCTGTACTATTTCATGTCGAATGCGAGCCGCGTTTCTGCGCGGCCCGCGAAAGGGGTATGTCTGAATGTTGCGTGACTCGAACTTTATTCTGTAAAACGTAAAATTAAATGTTATGTACTTGCGTTTAATTTTGATATATGTTTTTGCTAATGGACGTAACAATTTTCCCGTGATTTGCTTAATAATAGCGTGGTTTTAGGAAATCGGGAAATCGAGGAATCGAGGAATCGATAGGGAATCACACAACAGCTAGATGACTGGCAATGAGGGCGGCGAACGTAGCGCTACACTATATGCATTTGTATACTCGTATGTATAATATTGTACATCAAATTAATATTCTTGAGCGCAATCTTCTTTTATGTGTGCTTTGAAAGTAATATTTTTGATTGTATTAGTGGTGATGGTGCTGATACTATATAATAAATCTGTCTGTTTTATGATTCTCAATATATGTATTAATACTACGTATCAAACATACAGTACTATCATGCATTAGCAGTTCTTAACATCAGAAAATTCACATAACATTCAGTGTTGGATAGACACCTCCCTCACATTGTGTCGACCATCCACCATTGTCTTCATACACCTCGTGTAGTTAGATACTCATCGCTCGTGGTCTTCCTCTACTTCTTTGTCCTTCCATTGATCACAAGCACTTTCGTGGTTCACCTTTTTAAGCTGGTTCTAATAATATGACTAGCCCAATTTAATTTAAATACATTAAAACCTTGATCTCTTTCAGTAGTTTGTCTTTTCGTCTATCAACGCAATTCTTAGCATCTTTCTGAGATGCAGATGGTAAGCCTGATTCACAATATATGGATATGTAACATATGATTGATTCAGTCATAAACAAATATGTTTTTTTTCAAATTTTAATGAAATATTATCAGTGCTTTTTAGAATGAACTTGAGATCTCCAGAATCCATTCAATGTTTTACGTGTTAGAGAGAAACTTTTCAATTGTCATATATTTTGTTCATCATAATCGGTCAAAGCCGTGTTGCTCCTCTATCACGCGATAATTATTTCCTTCCAATACACGGAGAATCGGAATGACAACATTCTTTGACTTTGATTGGAATAAAGAGTACTTGTCATTTCTTAATATTCTATAATCGTATGTCTTTATTTTAATCAAAGCATCCTTGTGTGGAGCCATAATTCCTCTCATCGTAACAGCTATTTAAGCTTTTATCTAAATATGCTACATTCTCAGTGTTCTATCAATAGTTCTTAGCGAACAGTTTATTCAGTTACAGGGATGAATTTTCCTGTATTGTTCGTTACGATGCAAACTTCCCTTAGACATTTCCTATTAGATCAATTTAACGGTAGTTCCATTAGCTCGATGGCTTCATTCAATTTTAGTCGCCTCGGCGTAGATACGCCGTGGGCATTGAGTATCAGCGCTATGGGCGTTCAAAGCTCCGCTCAACTCTGATGGTTATGTCTACCCTATCGTTCTCCCTCCCCCCTCCATCTCACCGCTCGCCGCCTACCCGGCCAAATAGTTGCCCGCTCCAGCTGGCCAACCGTGAAATCCCATTAGTGAGTAGCGCAAATTTGCAGCTAGCATCTTAATTAATATGATGTAATTATATTGTGTAATTTACTTACAATAAATCTTGAGACGCGATGATATTGAAAATTCGATTACTTTCCGATGTAATGCAATTACCAGTACAGCACGATGGCATCTGCTCAATGAGTGGGTATTGGCGACGTTTTACAAAATAAGTTTCGATTAATTCTTTTTTGTAATTTCTTTCTGATATTCTACAAATGCCGATTTCGTTATACCCCTCTTGAAATATTTTCATCTGAATATTCATTTTATTATATTTCTATCACACATGTGCCACCACGACACCGTCATCCGTTTTGGCCAGTAATAATTGATGCGGTTTACGCGTGCGAATGCTGTGTATCGATTGGAGGAAATAAATATATTTTAGTCGGAGATCGAAGCTTGAGCACATTTTATTCTCGCCACTAAATGATAATACATGTAAGATTGATATAAGATCTATTACTTGTTGTTAGCCTAGACTACATTTTCTACTAAAGGGTATCTCAACAAGAGTAGGAAATTAAAAATTAGCACTATTATTGCTTACTGTCAAACATTATTCAAAAAATGGTGAAAGTTTGACTCGCATATCAGTCGTAAATTCCTTCCATTTTTTAGTAAACATATGTTCCACGTGCGTTAACGGTGAAGAGAATAATCGTAAAATTCGAGGAAGTTTTTTACCATTTCTCTCCGAAGACGTTGTCGTGTATATCGTGTGGACCGATTCGTCGTTACTATCGTAAGCTCACTTCGACACAAGATCCGTCATAGTGGGCACTACTCCTTAATTAATGTTACAAGTTCAAATGCGTAAGTCACTAACAGAATATGATTATTTTAAAATTAAAATACGCAACGAAAAAAATAACGTTCAATAATACAGGGGAAAGTGTTTATAACAGTATAAATATTAACAATGGTCCAAAGTGTTGCATAATTATTCCCAAGGGAATATCTCAGTGAATTACTTTCAGAATACAAAAAAAAACACTAGGGTAGGGGTAACTTAAAATGTATATCATCTGGTTAGTTACTTTTCACCCTGTTACCCAAGAAATGTAGCGACTCGCTGGCGATCGTTTCACAGTTTTCTAATAATATGGTAATAACCTTTTCAAACAAAAGTATGAGTACGTACGAGCGCAGTAGCGAAGAGAGAAAGAGAGGGAGAGTGAGGAAGTACGTGCCGAGGGATGTATAGGGAGTAAGTAAGAGGGATAGCGCGAGAATATGTAAGTAGTATGGAATCGTATGCGGAAAATACATTCTGGTATTCCGGGTATGGCGTAACATAGGGTTATCTTTTATCGAAATGTAATATTGTGGGCTCCAGTACGAGTACCCATAGCAGAGTAGGGGATAACGATTTATTAGAACTCGCTAAAGAGAAAAGTTTAAATCATAATCCTTTGCCAGCAAATTTTAGTGGTGTATACATATTATAATATGTGTAAGGTGGTAATCACCGAAATTAATTTAAAAAGTTTATTTCTGTTTCTTCCTATCTTTTACAGTATTCTGTATAAACGTACCTCTCTACGAGCATTGGAAGTACCCAACACAATCTTTATTATAATATGTAGTAATATAGTTAAAGCATAAATATTTTATTCAATTGTCACATAATTAAGTGCCAAAAGATATAAGCATAGAAATATACAAATTACATTTAAAAACTTAGACTCGTCATAATTTAGGGACATGTCACGTTTTTTTTAAATGTTATAACACTGACAGCAGTAATTATTACACTAACGAATTAAATTACACAGAACGACGCATTCAAATGTAAAAAAATAACTATAAACCATGAGATAATAAATTCATCATTGCTATTAGGGGCAAATCACAAATATAATTTTTTCTGGGTAACTTATTGAAGAGGTACAGAGTTTTTGTCATTTCGGCATCTAATTTTGGTACGCAAAATATGTGATGACGGATCGCGGATCGACGAAGATTCCAATCATCTCATCAATCAATATTGTTGTCTACACAACAATATATTACAATATTTTTAGGTTATTTTTGAGAACAGCAAAGTGTTGCATCAGATGCGATGTGATTGGATATTCTCAGTGTAAAAACTTGTAATAGATCACTAACTACTCACAACTTCCAATTACGACTGAAGCATGAGCCCTGGTTTGTGTAATAAAAATTGTGGAATTAAATATCGATTGAAAGTTGTATATATTGACAGGCATAGCTTCTTATATTAGTAGAAGTGTTGCAGCGGATAACAAAATTACTGAACACTCTCTTTCTAACGAAATTCTTTTATTTTGCAATGTCTATACTGTAGTCTTCAAAGGAACCTCATTTATTCTCGTGTATTGTACGCATATTATACAGTTTCAATGGTGGTAGGCGCTCAAAATGAACCAGATAATCTCTCACATACAGAAATGTTAATGAATTAGCTTTAACAAATGATGTAACTGGGGATTTGTGCGCTCAGGGTGATACAAATGACTACCCTTCTGCCCTCGAGTCACATCCACTATCCTATCCCCCGATCCCTCGATCCGCTCCTATATCGCCGTACCGCGCTGCCTGGACCGCGAATCGCTAATGGCTTAACAAGGATTTCGCACTTACCTTGTAGGTGAGGGAGGATACACGGCAGCACCCGAGGTTTCGCAACCGGTTACAAACAGTGGAAATAATATTTTATTAATTGAATGAAGGTAGTGCAAGGGTATCTACAATTTTGCTTTGAGTAAAATTACTGCTTGAAATTTCGCTTTATATTATTCAGCACGAACGAAATATTTCGTAGTCTGGTATGAAATACCTTCCTATTCCGATCCCGTTTGAGATTTCACGGAGTGGCTTTTGGAAATATACGTATACGCAAACTTCATATTTCAAAACAATATTACAGCTAATTAAACGGAAACATTTTACAGGAAATAACTCCATTTTTCGGAGCAATGTCACAGTCTTCAATCTTCAATTGCCGCATTATTTAAAACGACATTTACTAACGAGAACATGGAAGCCAGAATTATTGTACTCTATGCTGATGACAAAGTTACATTTGCTGATAACATAAAATATCTTCAAGAACGCCTCAATAAAAATTAAGACAAGAGTAAGTCATGATCCTTAGTTTTAGAAGTACAATGGGGTAACTATTCAACTTAAGGGTGAAAATGTAGATAAAGTAATTTAAATAGGCAGCATTATAATCAGTTCTTTGGATCTTTACGTTATAATTAAGTATAGAATAGACGTTGTTTTTTTTGATAGCAACCAAAATCTTAAACTTAAGCAAAGAATGATCAAATGTTATATATGGTCGATGCTTTTAACGACTCCGAAACATAGATGCTGTTGACACACACAATGGAGAGCAGTTAGAAGCATCTGAGCTGCGGTCGCTACTAAATATGGTTTATATTCCATAGACGTATTTAATCAGTACAGAGGTATTAACATATTTAAAAACTAGAAAAAAAAACTCCTTTAGGTCACGTACTATATTTACTTTAATTGATTGTGATGGGAAAATAGAGTACTACCGAGAAGCTGGTAGAAGGTAATTATTCTGCTTGCAGAGCAATCGGGATTGAATTTGAGTGAGAAAAGTGAAGAAGCTCTTTCGCACATCCAAGAATAGGCAGGTTTATGCCATAGTGGTAGTTGACATTGGGGAACCTGATCTGGCACAGGAAGACGAAAACAATTATCATTTCTGATATACGCGATGAAACATTAGTATCCTGCTAAAATTGCTAGCAACGTACAGATAAATGGAAAGTATAATGCGTGGAATAATGAATGGTATTAAAGCGGTGTACTGAAATGGTCAATAATTCGAATAGAAATGAAATATCACACTAATTATTTACTGTAGATTAGAAGGCAAATGAATGATTTCTGCTCCATGAATTTTATTGTCAGGTAAAACACCGACGCTCGAAATCGGATATAACACCATAAAAAATGCCTTTAAATTATATATAAATCCTTTTTTTCTTATATTATATTTTTTCATATACTTCTATGTATAATCTGAATCGGAAATGCATCGTATTATTTCACTTTGGTGGTTTTCTAACCAATGGATTCCAGCACCTAAGTCAAATATCATATTGACTACATCACGAGGATAAATTTGGTACCAAATTTTCCTATTCTATCCCTCCAGGCTGGTCAATTAATACTGATGTGCATGAACGAGTATATACGCGATCGTCGTTGCATTTCCCAATATAATCGAGTTATTGGGGAATTAATTAATTTTAGGACATCGCTATAACCACTGGCGTTGGTTGGGCATGGTTAATGCTTCGGTTATCAAATTTTAGACCCCTAATGGCAGTACACAAATATGTAGCTACGAGTAAATGCAGTAATATCAAGCGTACGAGAAGTTGTACATTAAGTACCTATTATCAAGTACTGTAGCTATAATTTTCCGTAGCATTTTCCCAATACTGCTTTTATTGTTTTAGCGGGTGCTATTGCCCTGGTAATATAAATGATGAGAGTAGACGTGATTTCCAATGTTCTTTATTCTCCGAATACACAGTGTAGAGATGATAGTGTATAGTGATGGTGAATGTGTCACGGCGAACGATTACGTGGTCGGTTCCCGAAAAGACATTGTGCGAATAGATAGACGAGGCGACAGAGAAACGGTTGTCTCAGGTAGGAAATTGATGATCTAACTCTAGCATATTGCGTTACGCAACTCTTTATATGGGCGAGAGTGAATACTCTTCTAGAATGTATCATTGCGGTGACAATATTGTATTCTCTGAGGTAGGTGAACTACCTCTAGAATCGTCCAGAGGTTTGCGTTCTGGGCGATGCGTTTGGAAGATTCTAGATGCATGAAACTACCTCACTTATATTATTGTCGATTGTGTTTAGTAGCACCACATTGTATTGCAACCTAATAATGTATCATAGACTCTTGAGAAGAAGTCATCAGTTCTTTGGTGAAGCATTCGATTTTATCTAGTAGTTACAACATTTTTTCCTCTCTAATAAACTGACGATGGTAAAAAGAGAAATAGGTTGATCAGACAACCGGAACCGTTGCAGACAGGAGGTGATTTCTCACTTACTTACACCCTTATTGGTACAATAATACAATTTTCTCTACATCCCAGAGGCGGATTTACCCCTTGAGAAACCCGAGGCGCATTTTGCCCCCCCCCCCTACAAAAAATATATATTTCTTGTAAGGGGATAAATGCACTCGTTTTCTCACTATCTTAGAGTACCAGAGGTAGAGTACTCAGAACGTTTTTAACGTGGTTTCCCCAGTAAGCCTAGCTCCACGATTAACAATAACATTAATAAAAAATATAACATATTCAATATTACTCTTAAATTGTACGGTAGTGTGAGATCTTTTTGCAAACTTTGATTTGAGCTGATCAACTATGTTATCTCTCCTCCTACTGCTATGCATCATTTACATTTGCAGACAACACTAAATGTTACAGGCGCACACGGGTAGTAGTGTCTCATGTGTAGCAAAACATAAAAAATTACAATTATAGATTTCAATTATATTACAATTAGAGATGAGATGAGAGAGAGGAGATTACAATTAGAGATGAGATAGTTTGGGCATGTTGAAAGAATGGATACCGAGAGATTAGTACAGAAAATTTACGATGCGAATGTAAAAGGTATGCGACTGAAGTGTGCCCAAGGAAATCATGGCATGAACATATTAACTAAAATCTAATCAATGGCTCTGTTCAAAGTCGTAAAAATCGCAGAGTATGAGGAGATGTATGAATGTGGATGAAGCAAGAGATGTATGCTAGGATACAGTGGTATGGCGGTCGATCCTGTCTGTCTACTATCCCTTCGGGGAAACGGCGTGATGGTTATTGTATTGCATTGCATTGCACTGCACTGCACTGCATTGCACTGCACTGCATTGTATTGTATTGTGTTGTACAATTATAGATAGAAAATTATGCAAAAAGCACAGGAAACAATACCCTTAGGACGGACAAAAACAAAATAAAGTACACATGTATTCACTTAGCTGTTCATTCCTCACAACGTCGAAATAACCGACTCGACGCTTAGACTCAACTGGAAGTAATAACACTTCTATCCATACTCCTTAACATCGCCTACTGGCGTATATCTCGGGCCTCCAGATGATCTTACTTCTCCACCCACGCGAACACAAATTGATGGAGAGTGACAGATAAGGAGAGGTTATAGAAGAGAAAGTTAGTTATGATTGTACAGGGCAGGACACTACAAATAACAGATAATCAAAGATATAAATGATTCGCTGTTTTTTTAACCAATAGGTATATATACCCACGCAAAAGGCTTCCACTTCACGGAGAACACACTTCTAGATTTGGAATGGGAGTGTTGGCAAAATAAATTGACTGAAGATGGAGAAATTAGATGTTTGGAATAATACTAAATAAACACGATTTAATTTCTTTAAATATTCATCTAATTATTGGACACGTTGCACGACCATATGCAGGTTAAATTCAATTTATTTTTCCCTTTTTCGTCTTTAACCACACAATATATTTTATATGACTAATTTTTTGAACTAGTTTTTACTTATCTATAAGAAATGATCACATAAGTCTTTAAACTTATGGCTTGATGGTTTGTCGAAACTAGTTAGAAGAATTAATTATGTTTTTCGCCGAAG
The DNA here is from genome assembly GCA_026537445.1 of Silvatares holzenthali. Taxonomy (NCBI): domain Eukaryota; kingdom Metazoa; phylum Arthropoda; class Insecta; order Trichoptera; family Pisuliidae; genus Silvatares; species Silvatares holzenthali. The sequence continues at coordinate 9,820 of JAPMAF010001196.1, forward strand.
GGATCGGCAGAGAGAACGAGCTCCACAAAGCTCTATCCTGACACACATCTCTTGCCACACTCAAACATCTCCTCGTGCATACTCTGCGATTATTACGACTACGAACAGAGTTATCGATTTGAATTTGGTTAATCTGTTCAAGCCACGATTTCCTTGGACGGACCCTCTGTCGCATACCTTCTACATCCGCATCGTAATTTTCTGTACTAATCTCTCTGTATCCATTCGTTCAACATGCCCAAACCATCTCAAGGAATTTCTCTACATTTTATCAATAACGCTCGTGCCCGCTCCACACTCTTTTCTTATATCTGAATTCCTTACTCTTTTAAGCAAAATAGACATTTTAAATACGCATTTTTTTCAGCGACCGCCGAAAATCGTTAATTTTTTTATCGAGTCGCCCTGTACGATACATTTTAAATGGGTACCATACATCCAGAGTTATAGTGCTAAACCTTTCAAACAAGTTCTCCCTTTTAGGCAGCTAGCGTGAAATGCGAGCATCATTTAATTATACCTACGTCCTGCGAAATTTAAACTCGTTTTATTTCAGCTCTCGCCCGCTGAAGTGCACTGTCTATTTTATACCATCATTTATCATAATGACGTGAATTACAGTACCTACTAGTCGTTATTAAAATGTGTCGTAAATTATAATAAATTAATTTTTAAATACATTTTTTTAATGTAGACCTCGTAGACCTAGTGATTAAGACACTTGACTAAAGCGTTGGAGGAACGCTATAGGTTACGGGATCGAATGCCACCGGAGTTAAAAAGAAAACAATTTAGAAATGCATTTTTCGATTTAGATTTTAAAAATATACACGTAACACATTTAAAAAATCAAAGCTGCAATGAACGCACTTAAAAAATGTGTATTTAATCTGGACTGGAAAAGAGTGATAGATCCTGTATCGCTCTGGAGCAATACCATCGTTCAGTATGTACGCCTCTTGAAATAGAATTTATCCGTGTTTCGCGACTCGAGGTGAATAACCATGTTTCATTATCTCCTCCTACTGCTACACAGCATTTACATGTGCAATTGCACTGAATGTTACATATCTAGACAGATGGAGGTGTCGCGGTGCCTCATGTGTAGTAAAGGGCCATTCAATAGCTACATTAGATCTTTGACACCGCATAACTTTGACGTTTCAAGTTGGGCTATATTTCAATCTACAGGTCAACGAAAATTGGATCTCTCGAATAGTCACCGTCAAACGAAGCCGTGGTAGTCATATGAGCGACATTATTTTTAAAACATAATGGCACTGAATGCCCTTCAATGTATAATGAAGAAAATCAATCTATCTCACTCACAACTTGTTTTATTCAAATTCTAAGATCTAAAGATCTTATTGAATGACCCGTTATAACACATAAAAATTAACTATATATACTAGAAAGTTCTTATGACAATCTATATTTCAACACCAAAATTTTTAGCCTCTATCGTCCGAGAGAGCTCAGATCGTCTTGATTTTTGCATTTTTGTTTATTTATTAGTATATCTGATACATAACGGAGTATTGTTGATAACTTTGGTGTACAGACATGGCAGAAAAGAAATATAAGTAGAATATATGCTGTTGAAATGAGATCTCTTAGAGGAATGTGTTGTAAAACAATATATGATGGAGTAAGAAATACTAATTTAAATAAGAAAAGAACGTGGAGCGAGTGCAAGCGTTATTGACACAATTAAGAAAGGTGCTTTAAGATGATTTGGACATGTGGAGCGGATGGATACCGAGAGTTTAGTTAGCCGAAACACGTTGAATTATATAAAACAAATAAGGTG
>JAPMAF010001197.1:0-11627 GCA_026537445.1 Silvatares holzenthali
TGTAAATGTTGTGTAGCAGTCGGAGGAGAGGTTGAAAACCTGGTTATTCAGTTCTAGTCACGAAACATGGATAAATCAATGTTGCTGGTTCGAACCTCACCGACGTGAAAAAAAATATGCATATAAAAATGCATTTTTCCATTCAGATTTTCAAAACATGTAAAAATATATTTAAAAAAATCAAAAACAGAGAAAAATAGGTTTAAAAATACATATTCACTCTGGACTGGAAAAGAGTGATAGATATTTTATCACCCGGGAGCAATACCACCATTCAGTATTGTTGGCCAGGCATAGAACTGAATAACCAGGTTTTCAATCTCTCCACCGACTGCTGCACAACATTTACATTTGCGATTGTACAGAATGTTACAGACCCAGACGGATGGTGGTGTCATTATTATAATTAACGTGGATAATTAATATAGCGCCATTTTCGTGAGAATATCGTGCCAAGGTCACATTTGTTTTTTACTCTTCAGGGAACGATACTTTAAAAAGATGTGTTTTTAGTCGGCCTCTAAATATGGCTGCTTCGCACAACGCCGGGAGAGTTTTCCAGGCCTTCGGTCCCGCCACTGAGAATGCTCGCTCGTCATGGTGTCTCATGTGTAGTATAAGATAAAAAAAAACATATTGTTTAATAATGGATGGAGATATAGTACCTCGCAAAAGACAACGGGACAACTGGAGCAGCAGTAGACTTGCCCCCCCTGGCCACACCAGCGGCAATAGAGCTCACTGCCGTCCTCTCCCTTCTCGAACTCCCCGCTGTTGTAGAAGTCTTGGCAGGAGATGCAGACCAGGGTGCGGAGCAGTGGGTGCATGCGGTACCGGTTGATGTGCCTGGTCAGGAGGCCCAGGTGCTTGTCGCACGCCGTGCAGTGCAGCCGAGCTTGCTTCACACGCTTCAACCCTGGAAAACAACCAAATTATCTTACTTACACATACAAAATAATCATACATATTTTTAATATAAACGATGTTTCAATAAGAGCGCAAGATTTCAAATGCCTGCCGTGGATGTTTTCACGAGTGGAAATGACATGTGGCACCGTCCTTCTAAAACCACATGTCGTCAAAAGCAATTTATTTATTGATTTATGGCTGATGCCATTAAATCAATTACAAAATTATAGACGAAACGATAATATAAATATAAAGCAATATGTTATTGAGGCACAAATAATTATGCTTCGCCATTCACCGATAATGCATTTACCTTCTCTATATAAAAAAAAAAATACGGTCCAATTATTTCTCCAGACCACAATGCATACCAAACAGTGACAAGTTTTGGATGCGTTGCTTTTCACGGATTTTCTAAACTTGGACCAAAGAAGGTCCAAGTTTAGAAAATCCACGTAATGTGTCCACATAATGTCACCTTCGTTAAAGAGTCAGGAAGCGTAATTGTCAAGTTTTTCTAGGCCTTTCCCACACCGCTCAATTCATTTAGCTATTCATTCATTTCTATTCGTTCGTCCGTCCAAAACACCTCAAACGTGCAACTTTTATTTTGTTTACCTTTGCTATTTCTACTTGTATTATTTTCATATCCATTCTTAATATTTTCATATCCATCCTCTAATATTTTCATATCCATTCTTACCACTCACTCACTTACACACTTAAATAGCTTAGTGTTGGATCAAAACAGTTGGGCTGGAGTCTCTGGGCTGGCATAGATATTGTAATTGCATTGTAAATGCATTATTATATATCTGTATTCATCAGTGCCCAAATGTGAAAAAAGAATAGCTAGTAGTGTCTCTAGAATATGAGCATCATGTACATTGTGGTGTTGTATTGTGTACAAAACATTTTTAATAAAAAAAAAGGTTAATATTCTTCAAGAGTGGTAAAGAGACGACGTTGACTTTTGTAGTAATACAAAGTACCTGAAACCAGTTTTTTCTCGATGAGAATGCCAATTTTTTAACTATATTATGCAGCCAAGATATTCTGTGAGTTTCACAGCAGATAGAATCAATCACCAAAATCTAGTTTAACTTGAACACTTTAACGATTTTCGATTTTCAGGTTACGATTAGCATTGAACACTTGACATTGTACATTCATGTGACACAGATTTTCAATTATAATTCGACCAAATTCGTCAAACTAACCGCTTGTATTGAATAACTACAGGTATATATTGGTCCTGGATGAATTATCACCGTTCAGAATCGAAGGTTGCTCTATAAGTCCAACTACTTCACTCTAACAACCAGATTCCCCCCTCCCACCTCCACAATACCTCGTCGGAAGATTCACCGTAAGAATTATACAGAATGTATAACATCTAAGAGGAAAATAAGTTTCGGTGTTAGTTTGAAGGTATTAATACAACATACACATGTGTTCTTCGATAATTTCACTAATTCGAAAGGTCACAAAACAAACAACAAAATTGGGCAACAAACCATCGAATTTCTGAAGAAAAAACTTGCGTTCTTCTTCGCCTAGATCGCCGATAAAATCGGCATCGGTAGGGTCTGGAAGCAAACAAATCAAAGTTACCGAAAGTCTACACAAACAGCGAGATAATAACAAACTGAATATCGCGGCAAACGTAACTCACCCGGTATATCGTCGAGAGGATCTATTTCGCTATTATCCGCCGCGTTACCACTATCGGTAATTTTACCGCCCTCGTCGACGATTTTAGGCATTATTTTAGCTACGCAAAACACCGCAGATGCTAATTTTACATTAAATATGTGTTAGTTGAACAAAATTACGACTCTAAGCACAATAAATATTACTATAACAAATAAATCGGCCCCAGAACCGAAAATTAGGCTTTACAGATTGCCCGCAAGAAGACGAAGCTCCGCTGAAACGCCATAGAAAACGAACAATCACATTCATCATAGACAATATTACGACACTTTCATCGATTACGAAGGCAACAAATACGTTATTTTAATATTGTGAAAAGACTTTTACAACATTTTCCATGGTTTTTTAAACGTATTAACCCATGAAATGTTTTTTTATTATTATTTAGTATAATAATTAAACCTTCATTTGAAAAAATCTTTACTTGTAAAATTTCTCAATCCTTAAAACACAGAATATATTACTAATGCGAACTACCAGTCAAGGCTTTGGAGCTGATATTCATTAAATCAACAATTCAACGTAACATAACTACAACATAACAAAATTAAGTCATCAATAATATTGTCAAATTAGTGACGAAATTTGAAAAATGTGAATTTCTGATGTCGAAAGAGTGGCAAAGTCAAAATTATAACGGGCATGTTTCTAAATTTAAGGGTCAGAGATGGACAAAAATAGTAAAAGAGACCTTTTACAAGATAGTATGGTCATATAAAAGAAATCAGTCATTTATCTGATGACTGGTTGCGGAAAGTAGCACAGGGTAGCCTTAATAGATTATGGGGGAAGTTCATACTCATCAATAAACAGATATGATTGTATAATAGTGTAACTGACTGACGTGGCTGACGTAGACAATACAATATTTTAATTGTGGATTTGAAGATTAATTGGGTTAAGTAAAAACACTACAATATAATAAACCATTACACCATTTAGTACCAAAAAACCATTACGCGGTAGACAGAAAGAATCGAGCACCACACCACTCTATCCTGGAATACATCTCTTGCTTCATCCACGTTCATACATCTCCTCATGTAAGCTCTACGATTATTATGACTACGAACAGAGCCATTAATTAGAATTTGGTTAATCTTTTCATTCTGTGATTTCTTGGGCGGCCTCTTTGTTTCATACCTTTTACATTCGCATCGTAAATTTTCCATACTAATCTCTCGGTATCCATTCGTTCAACACGCCCAAACTATCACAATAAATTTATCTTAATTTTGTCAGTAATGCTCATACCCGCTCAACATTCTTTCCTCATATCTGAATTCCTTACTATATCATATATTGTTTTACCACACATTCTTCCAAGAGATCTCATCCCAACAACATTTATTTTAATTTCATCCATTCCCTGCCATATCTAGGCTTCACTTCCGTGCATCAAAGTGGCAATACTCTGTTATGCATAATATTTTTAATTATGCATTTAACAGTACAATGTACCAAATATAAAAAGTATAAAACAGCAAGAAAAAAAGAAATGATAAATAGTAGTTCATATAAAAAAATATTAATATAAAAAAAATCTTTGATATTAAAGCGTTCATTACAACATTCACTCTATTTCTCGCTTTCACGTGCCTTACAGTATAACTTTCACATTTACCATCCCTCGTGAACATGCATTCCTGGTACACGTATTCTTAAACTTGCTCTAATTCCTCGTTTTTTACTTTTATGTTACACTCAGTAAAACAAGATATTTTGTTTGCCAAATAAAATATAATGTTGGTTGTTAACAGAGCATTGAAATTTTGAATATTTCAGGCCGTATTCACACAAGAAAAACTCGATAAAGTGAATCTGGCTAATCCCCAAAATGTAAAAATATGAAATCCTAAGTTTGATAAAATAATAATGGAATAAGTGTCGTTAATAATATCAAAAAAATCATACAACTGAAGGGTTAACCATAGTTATCAAACAATATCAACAGTTATTGTGCGCAAGCTTTTTCGCAACAAAATCGCAAGTGTGAATGTATTTTAAAATTTCTGTTTCCCTCAAAATGATCATGTTGGTAGCACTGTGATCAGACACGTATTCCGGTGAAGCAGGCATTCATAGCACTTTTGACACACCAAGGACGAAACAATATTAGGGTGTTTTATTAAGTAAATGGAATATATTAAATAAATTAAATTCATTTTAAATCACTCAAAGTTGTTGAAACTATATATTTGAATATTTGATGCTATGTCAGTTAAATTGTTCCATCAACTATGAAATAATTGTGGTGGGTTTTTCTTGCTCGCGATACCTATCTGATTTTGTGTATATCTTTGACCAGTGATGGATTTACACATTTGGGAGGCCCGAGGCACAATTCAAATTTGTAACCCTTTTTAAATATTTTAAGTCCAGGACAAAGCAAATATCCTAATATTTGGCGCTCAAAAGAAACATCTAGAGACCTTTTTTTGGCCTAACTGAGAACTAAAAAAGAAATTTAAAAAGGCTAACAGCTCCGTCCAAAATTTTGAGATTTATTAGGCTGCAATAGAGAAATCCACCACTGAAACTGATTCGACAATATATCTGGCAACGGAATTTTCACACCCATAACGTTTTTTGCTAATCAGATACGTAGCGAATTGAAGAGAAGTGCGAGCGCCGACAAAACGTGTGGCACAGCAGCTGAGGAGAATTGGAAAATCAATTGTTCTCAGCTATTCCTTCTCATTAATGATGTCTTAATCTGAGCACTTATTTATTTATATATTAACAGTATATGGTACCAAGGAACAAAGTATACATTAAAGATAGGTAAAAAAAACCAAAATAAAAAAATACATAGCAAAACATATATGGTAAAGTAAGGAATATGCGTACATTAAAAGTAAAGAATATGCGTAGTTAAACAAAGTAAATATATATATATACATACTATAAAAGTAACATATACATATTATGATGTAACAAAATTAAAACAAAATCAATGATACAATGTAGAGCCGCAATATATATACAAGTGGGTTGATAAGTAAAAAAATATACAGCAGGTATGCAGGAACTAGAAGATTGTGATAGGATGCAGAGACTGGGAGGGTAATTCAGCCATTTTATTTGCTTAGATTCAGTTGTCAAGGGATAGACGAGGGACAGAGGTGTAAGGATTTAAAGGCGTGAGGATTTATGATGATACGGAGAGATGCAATATTTTCATAATTTGTGATAGTGGATCGTGAAAGATGTCCAGGATATTTCTGTAGGTCGTCAAGAAGACGCGCAAACCTGAATATAGGCAGCTCTACAACGATGTATATTCAGAAATGATTAGTCTAAATAAATAATAATTTATATAAAAATTGCATAATTTTAACCAATATTCCATCTAACTATCTATATATCTTGTTTCCAATATTTTACTTGTATGTATATTTTACTTCAAATATCAACAGTGACTTATTTTATTACTTTGCAATAATAACGAGAGTGTCATTGAAATTTTATGAAAATATGCACAGCTACCTTGAGGAAATTTCTCACGAAATAACAATAATTCCAGTTTTCAGATTTTTGGTATCGCATCGATTCGAATCAATTATTTTGATATACTTTTCCACAAAAAAGCTTAACATAACCCATAAAATAACGAAATAATAAATTGGATGTATTTGTTGAAATTTGTAGCAGAATCTCAAAATCATTTGTAGCAGAATTCGCTGTTTTTAATGTTATTCTGCTTATATGGATTTCTACCCTTCTCCTTTGGTATCTTCTCTTCTCTATTTAGATTTTAGGTATATTTTCGCCAGTCCTCCATATATTCCTTTTCGTAGGATGATAGGTTAAGTGAGAGAAAGATTTAATTTGAATTAATGGAGATGTAAAATCTACATCGGTTATCATTAGTATTTGTATAGATTTTGAGTATGTAATGGACCTTCTTCTCTATCATGAGCGAGACGAAACATATCTTCTACTCTTATCCTAATCCATTTCCAATATAAATTCATGTTTTTCTGGCATATTATTTTCCTTATATTCTTTTTACATTGTAATATTTTGGTTCGCGCATTATGTGTTTGTGAAATTCTTGAAGTGGAAGATTTAAAGACGGTGCGATATCAAATCTGATCTTGAAGAGGCCATATTTAAGGTGAGAGGAAACACAGACGACGGGATTTAAGCTCATTGATTCTCATGCGCTCTATTTCCAACCGTGAAAGGGTGACGGAAGTTTCATAACGCGTGACTTTACCAAAAATGGCAGCTCAAGAAATCAGTCGGACGTCAGATTATGAGAGCTTTTCCATGAAATAACGCTCTCTTTCCAAGTGCAAACATAAACTGCAAATTGTTATCTGTTACAAAGTCTGTCCATGATAGAGCTTACCTTAACAATGTATATTTTAATTGTTTACATGTATAAAAAAATCTTATAAAATAATTTCTTATTTATACTCTTGTTTTGTCGAGCTGGGCCTGGTGAATTACAATATGTCATCGAAACAAGTAATTTTTTTAAAACTTGTCAGCCATATTTGTTTAGCTAACCAATCACCGCTTACCATTGGAGCACAATGCATATTATTATTGGTCAATCCGTCAAGTTGTTACAAACAGTTTTGCGATGTTCCGCGACGTCAAACCCTTTCAGGATTCTGTCAAACACAGCAGAAAACTGAATCGCACGATTCTATTTATTTAGAGTCCGCGTCGCGCGGGGTCGTCGGTCGTGTCTGCTGCGAGTGGAATATGAATTTTAACCGTTGTGCACGAAAGAATTTACGAGACTCGTACACCCATTGAATGTAAAATAACGTTATTGTAAAATAAAATAAGCATATTATTTTGTTTAATCGCAGTAGTGAATTGTGATATTTAAAAAAATGGTTATGTGTGCAGTTTTGCTAATGCCATCTCTGCGGCTGAAACTATTCGCATTACTCTGGTGATATGTGATAAAATATAATTACATGAATCTTGATAGGAATGGTGTGTTGCTTAAAATAATTACAGACTTATTTTGCACGAAATCAATTGGAGAAAAGTGTAATTTCTGGGATGCATCCGACAAGAAGTAAACAATGCATTTTGACGAGACATCATTCAAAATAAGTTAACATGTTAAAAGTGATTCTCGTGATCTTATAACATATTTATCACGATTGTCGATATATTAATTTATATCTTTCCACACATTTTGTAGTCACTTTTTTTTATAATTGGAAATTTGTGAAAATTTGTTTTCGCCAGTATTAATATTTAGATCTGTGATAAATAATTATTCGTGTTGTGATAAGTGTTTTATTTTCAATTATTTAAAATGACTGTTACGTATACGGCCGAAGTAGCTACATGCAGCGGTTTCGGATGCTTCCTAAAACTTTTGTTCAGGTAAAAACTTTTTATTTACTAATATTGTAACCTTAAATTACTGTGGATGTTATCAGCCAATTCACAATCAAATTGTCATGTGATTTCTATACTAGATACGGAATATTATATTTTTTAAGTGTTTACTTACATCAATTTACACAAGACTATATAAACATTAGGCCAATTAGGAATTTTTAATTATAAGTTTAAAATGACATTGAACTAATTTTTATGTGAATTCGGGGTACTGGTCATTGATAGAACATTCGATAAGAATATAATTGAGAGTTTCTTTAAACCAACAATTGCACAGTGAAGAAATGACAATATGAAATTGGCAAGATGGCAGACAAGATGAATTTATTTATTTATTTAACAGTACAATGTACCATATGTACAAAATATAATAAAGAAAAATAAAAATATATGTACACATACGCAATAGGATCAAATAAATAGTATAAACAAAGGCAAGATATAAGGAGTGATAAAACAAAGTATAAAAAGAAGAAAGCGAAACAGATTAAGACAAACAAATTCGAGCAAGAGATAGGGACAAAGGAGTAAGGATTTATGATGTTACGGAAACGCAGAGATTTCATAAGGCATGATAGTGGTCCGTGAAATATGTCCAGGACATTTGGTAGGTCGTTAAAAAGAGTCCTGGTACTGGGCATGCAGGCGCCAAGGTTTGTTAAGAAATGAGGGATAGATAAATGAGCATGATTGAGAGAACGGAGGTAATTTACTGGGGCATGCAGACTGAAGATAGCAAGGACTGATGGATTATGAATGTTAACTCTTAGCAACATAATAAAATGTTGCATGAGGTGAAGAGATCTGCGCGCTTCTAGTGAATTAAGAGATATAATGCCTAGGAGGAATCTAGAAGGGAAATCCAATCAGTATGGCCGTGACCGTGGTAATTAAAGTTTTTGCAACACGTCTGGCGTTACATTATGTCATGGCATGATATGGCTTATGGAATATGGCGTATGGTTGATAGATGTGGCTAACACAGTGTATGTAGTGTGTATATGTTTTCCAAGGGCAAACCATTGTGCTAACTCCATGTATATTAACATACCTCTACAGTAGTAATGTCTACAGACGGTTTATTTTATTTTATTTAGTCTGCCAACAAATATGGAACTTATCTAAAAACACGTCATTATTAAAAACACATATTTTTAAAATATCGGTACAATGAGACGATCAGTGCACAACAATAAAATTTATTTATTCAACAGAACGATGCACCAAATATAATGAACAATTGAAAGAAACTTCAAATATATATACACATGTACAACAGAATCAAAAAAGTGTAAAACAACGATAAGAAGAAGAAATGATAAATAAAAGTTCAAATAAAAAAAAACAAAAACATATAAAAGGAACGGGACGGGGTTGGAGTAATAAGGAAGAGACGGTTATCAAGGGATAGAGCCAAAGGAGTAAGGATTTATGATGTTACAGTGAGGTGCAATGATTCCATAAGATATGATAGTGGGCCGTGAAAGATGTCCAGGGCATTCGGTAGGACGCAGCAAGACGATCAGTGCATGCATCCGTCAGCAAATACGCAAATATTTAGCAGCGGAGGCTACTTGAATTCTGGTCAATTTGTATAATGAAAGACTTCAATCTGTTTTGAATGCGACGGCTAGAAAAAATATGATATTTCAATATACACTCATATAACACCCCTGCTTCGTGATTTGCACTTACATTTTATTTATCTTAGTCTTAACCACTGTTTAATTAATAAATTTAACATTTTTCGGCCATTTTTCCGAACGCCTTTAAATAATTAATTATAAAGAAAAATTTTATTAGAAATATTAATTATGTTTTTGAACCTTATTATTGATATTTGTTTAATAAATCGAACATGTTTAATTAAATAGTGATTAAGACTAAGAAAAAAGGCATTGAATTTTATTAACAAAGAGGACCACAAATTAACCGAAGAGAAAGTGAAATAATTTCGTAATGACTATAATGATTACTTGGTAAATTATCTAGCAACGTTGGCATCTATCAACTACCTTGGACTACAATGATAAAAACGTTAAATTTATTATATCAAAATATGTGTTCATTCACATTGCATTATATATTAAATGATTTTTAAATTCTCTACAAATTCATCAGAATCAGTGATGCCAGTTACCGAGAGCATTTTCCGTGAAAATATCGGTAAAAACGGTTGATGTATTGTTCTTTATCATTATTTTACATATTATTTTTGTGCTTAATATTATCTGTGTTTTATCATTATTTGTTTTTTTTTCTTGGGAGTTAAATAGTGCTGTTAAGGAAATAAATAATCGTATATTATAATATTTTTGGTTGTAAGCTGCAAACAGCCTGTATATGCTCGTACTATGGAGTAGGTAGATATGTTGAATAGGCACTTTTTCTGTTCTGTATTATTGCGGTCAAAATCCACATCGATCATACAAAAAACTTTGCAAATTGCTATATAATTTTAAATATCGGTTATTCTACGAACCTTTATTCATATCGCTAATCGTATATTGAGTTCGCAAGTCAAAGACTTTTGGGTAGTCATGTCGTGTTGTGACACTTAATTTGCCAACGTTTTAGACTACATAGCGGTGTCCATCTTCGGCTTCCTGACTATAGTATGAAAGGGTGCTTGCTTAAGTACTAGGTGAGAGTACTGCACCGTAGACAGGTGTGTTTACTGTTAGAATTCTATCAACAAATAAATAGATGTGTTTTTTGTTGCAGTTCAGTGGTTTTTGTTGCAATTCGGTGGTCATTAGTCACTAATTAGGTGGCCGGCCCAGGGCTGGATACCATGCTCCTTTGAGGCGAAGTCTGTCGTCTCTATTAATGTTGTTGGGGTATCACAACACGACATGACTATCCAAAAGTCTTTGACTTGCGAATCTCTTGGTCGTGAAAGCCTGCGAAAATATGTGTATTGAGTTGTTCCAATATAAAATAACTGTTCATAGGAGACTTTTAGATATACCTTTTGGTCTATAGACGAAAGTTCATTTAACTTAAAAATGTCTACTTAGTTTAACTTAAAAATGTCTACTGAACAACATATTTCCTTTCTTACAACTTCTCTATATGGAACGTTATCTATTCATTCCCTCCAAACATGAAGATCATTGCATTTAATGTATAATTTCATTCTTCTTATTCGTGGACTAATTTGCTATCAAAAAGTGTTGGGAGTGCATTGGTTTATCTGCTTCCACTAATTTTTGATCATAATTTATTTCATATTCTGCATGCCAAATCCAGTGCAGTTGATCAGTTGTTTTTAGTAAGGGCCCTTCAATTACTTAATGAATTTCCTAGCAACATCGTGTAAATCGTTACGAGAAGTAATTTTAGTTCAATTTTAAAATATGTATATTATTATTATTAACTTGGATAATTTATATAGCGCCGTTTTCGCGAGAACATCACCCCAAGGGCGCTGCACATTTGTTTACTCTTCAGGGAACGATACTTTAAATAAAGGCACAAATATACGAGCTAAATTAATGTAAATCGTTACAAGAGATCATTTTGGTTCATTTTTAAAATATGTAATTGTGTAATATATATATAGCGCCACTTGTCTCTATCCTGAAACTCAACCCTAGGCCTCCTCCACGTTCATATATATA
>JAPMAF010001198.1:0-11626 GCA_026537445.1 Silvatares holzenthali
ATTATCTGGATTTTTCAGCCGAATTTAGAAGATCGAAAAGTTGCGCGTCTCCACAGAACGGCTGGTGTTGCCAGAATATGATGAAATTTGTTTCACACATTCACTGAAAGTTTTTTTTTTATTCACAAATTATAACATTCATATACATCCACTCAAATACCCTGCAATTATTAAAAATGAAGCCTTTTGCTATCAGATTTTTGTTAATTTTGTTGGACGGCTTCTGTCTCAAGCCTTTTAAATTTGGACAGTATTTTTTTTGTATCAACATATCTATATGCCCTTCATAACCAATTTATTTCACTACATTAAGTTTTTATTTCACTTTCCTATTTTTCTTTACGATCTATTTATATATTATAAATGATAGTCATTTAAAACGTAAAAAATACTTGCGAAAATTATATTTTGTCATTATTATTATTAACACGGTTAACATACATAGCGCCGTTTTTGTGAGAAAATCCCCTCAAGGGCGCTGCGCTCATTATATTTATCAATTACATTGCACAGTACAGCTTAACCTTAAATTTGGAAAAGCATAGCAGTGGATAACAAATGAAAAAATTAAAAAAAACCCAAGTCATCCATTTTTAAGCTGTTAGCTTGTGGACTCCTACCTCAAATAGAGAAAAAGCTTCTTGATGCGAACCATTAAATTCCTTGAAATTCCCAATAAGTAACAGTGAAAGGATGGTAGGATATAGCCCATATATACTCAAAGTAATAATTATTACTAGAATTTCAGCTTTCGTATAAAATATAGAAATTTCTACACCAGTTGACGAACGTAACTATTATTAATTTATAGAATAATATGATTAATTAAATCAATTTGATTTAGATCTTGCTAGCTGAATCTCCAAAAAAAAATGAAAAGATAAATTATTAAATAGAAAGTAAAATAACGATCGTATTTATAACGTGCATGTTATTTTTTTCAAAAGAACATTATTCTCTACGATTTTTCTAGAGCTTAACTTTGTGAACGCATCTAATAGAAAGTGTCAAAATATCAACTATAACCTTACAATTCGGTCGGAAAGTATCATAGATAGGAAATGTCTATTTTACGAATAATTCAGAATACTGTAAAGAATAAATCACAGTATTATTTATCGCCGTGCAATTATAGTAAAATTGCAATAACAGACGATGGAAGTACTATCGTTGTTCTCCATCCTGAAAAAAAAATCCCGTATGAAAACACTCGCCCGTTCATCGAAGATGTTGCTCCAGAAAACAATGCTGTCCTGAAAATGAACGATATTAACGAAATTGGGCGCGTGTTTAAAAACGTCTCTCCAGAAACGGCGAGGGAACAGCTCATGAAAATCACTCTCACCACCAAACATAGGTGGTTTCCGAGATCAAGGGACAGAAAGAAGAAAAACACACCGATGGATAGAAAATATTTATAAAACCGTTTATTTCTCGTAATAAAATAAATAGATTGTATCTAAAATCTTTTTTATTCCTAACCCTAATGACAATGCTTGTATTTTGTATTGAATATTTTGTAAACATACTTATTTTAATAGAGTAGTTTTTTAAAATCTAAATAGCAATAGTTACTTATCACTTATTCCATAATACTTATTATTGCATCAGCAATGAATTGAAAAAAAAGTATAAAGAAAAAATAAAATGTTTACCTCAGGAGAATCACAATTGGCTAAAAATACCTGCATATCAAATTAGCATCATAGAGCTGTTTTACATCACTGTAGTATGTATGTTTGTGCTCCCGAGATGCACTCCATTCAGTGGAAGTTTTTAGCGTGAGCACAAAAATATTTGTAATGTTGGTACACACACCAACAAAAGACATTTTATTTGATTTGTTACCAATGTATGGGATATAGTTGATGTGCGAACATAGCAAGTATGCTGCTGTACATACTTCTTACTATATCGTTTACTAAACATAAAGGATCTTCAGTATATAACAAAAGTTTGAATATAAATACAAAAATGTTTGAAAATATTAGCAAGTCTAAAGAATTAGCAAGTCTTTAGATGACTGTGGTAAAACAATCTATAATAGAGTATGGAAAGTAAATATAAAGAAAGGACATGAAGAGGTCTTGGTTTGGCTATGATTTGACATAGAAATACTAATTAATACTAAAAATTTATAGTGCAAACATAGAAGACAAAAGGTAGAGGCTATCCACATAACTACATTTTAATGGAACACTTCATTTCTAACCATAATTATCATAGGACTTGAAACGTAAGAATGTGACCGAGGTAATAAATATATATTAAGAGTAACTTTTTATTACACCACTTTCTTTAACAAGTGTGATTCTAATATAATTCTACTTAAAACACATGCGAACACTATATAGGCCGATCCTGCAATAGGTTTGTCTGACAGAAGAATTGAGAGAAGCCACGATTTGGTTGCCATTTAATTTCCCACCCAAAATGCTGAGATTTCTAATTTTCATTGATGCTTGTAAAAAGCCACATGATAATTAAATTTGCAAAATAAAATTTATAGAATTATATTAAATCAACATATATGAAAATATATAGAATATTTAAATTTCGTGTTTTTAATTCCTTGGGGGGGAAAAACACCATCTTGGAGACATAGACATTTACCCATGTCACCTGTATAGGGTTAATACTAAAACATCAATGATGATAACCTATCACTATGTATCTAATACATCACATATTACTGCCAACTATATCATATATCGCAACTATATCACCAGTGTGTACTTCAATATAAGATATAATCCTTACTTTGTTCCCGTGTCGGATGACATACTTAGGTACTTATATTATTAGTGTAGAAAAGGTTAGCTATTTAGAGTTCTCATTCATAGCCAAATCAGTGCACTTTTTTTAAATTAGCGAATTACTATAGTTTTAGAAAACTATTTCAAATCTTTTAAAACTTCCTGAGCCTCCTTGTTGGCCTGATGATCATCATTGGATCTAGCTGGGTAAAGAAGAGCTAAATTTAAGTAGTATTTGGCGATATCTTCTTTTCCGAGCTTCAAATAAGTTTTGCCTAACATCAGCAGATTCATACTGTAGAAACGTGGTTCAACTACTTCGGCCTTTGAAAAATAGGATATGGCTTCCTCAAAGCTTGATGTGGGAGGTGTGGCGAATAGTGTTTGTGCTATCCTCCGCTGGTACCATGGCATGTCTGCTATCCTGTAGCACCATTCACCTAACATGTAAAGTGTTGTCGCATCTTTGGGATTGAGTTCAACGGCTTTCTGAAAATGAAAAATAACATAACTATAAGAAAATTATTTATTTACATATTTAACAGTACAATGTACCAAATACAAGAAAAAAGAAATAATAATCAAGAAAAATAAGTAATAATAAACAGGAAAAAAAGAAATAATAAACAATAATTAATATAAAAAGCAAATATATATAAAGTAAAGCAAAAGGGTGGTAGGTAAAAGTAAAAAAGGAAGAGACGGTTATCAAGGGATAGGAAAAGAAGGATAGGATTTATGATGATACAGAGAGATGCTATGTTTCCATAATGCGTGATAATGTGTCGTGAAATATGTCCAAGGCATGCGGTAGGTTGTTAAGAAGACGCGCAGCCCTGGTACTGGGCATGCAAGCGCCAAGGTTTGTTGAGGAATGAGGATTGGGAAAGGAGTATGATTTTGAGAACAGAGTGAAAATATTCCAATTGTTAGTTCTGCCAGAAACTCGTGTGTCCTGAATAATCTATGACCTGGAATTAACATGTTGAAAGCATCGCTAGACGTGCATATG
The DNA here is from genome assembly GCA_026537445.1 of Silvatares holzenthali. Classification (NCBI taxonomy): domain Eukaryota; kingdom Metazoa; phylum Arthropoda; class Insecta; order Trichoptera; family Pisuliidae; genus Silvatares; species Silvatares holzenthali. The sequence goes on from JAPMAF010001198.1 coordinate 3,769, forward strand.
CCATACTGCATCTTCAACAGCTGTATAAAAATTCTTACGAGTTAGCATGAAAGGATACCTGGTCAATACTCTCATACATCCCATCTTCGACTATTGCGACATAATATACAGCAACCTGATGGCTGAACAAGCACACATACTTCGAAAGGTGCAGAACTTACAGAAATAACAGAAAAGTAAGCTCCGTAAAATGGATTTATCCATGTTTCATGACTAGAACTGAAAAACCAGGTTTTCAATCTCTCCTCCGACTGCTACACAAAATTTATTATTATTATTATTGACATGGATAACTTATATAGTGTCGTTTTCGTGAGAAAATCACCTCAAGAGCGCTACACATATTTTTTGTTACTTTTAGGGAACAATATTTTAAAAAGGTGTGTTTTTAATTGGTCTCTAAAAATCATCTCAGACAGACTGCTTCGCACTGATGCTGGGAGAGTATTCCAGGCCTACATGTACAATTGTACAGACCCAGATGGGATGGTGGTGTCAGGGTGTTTCATGTGTAATATAAGAAAAAAAAAAGAACTGCAAAATACGCTTTGTGTGAACTCCAATACTGTAACCATGCCTATCCCAGCTATGAACAGCTCCTATGGTTGCACCTTTTTCAACGCAGACTCACATACCACATCTATGATCTTTAAAATTCTCAAAACACATAATCCTCCACACTTGACAGATTTCTTCTCAACACTCTCACCACGCCATTCCCATAACATAAGATCTGATAATAATATAATCCTCAATATTCCACAACACTCCACTCACCAATATAATCGATCATTCTTGGTGGAAGGAGTCCATATATGAAATAATCTCCCCAAAGAATTCAAAGACAGCCTATTTTAATTTGCTTCAATTCAAAAATATTCAAACATCTCCTCCAAAGCTTACAAACCTAACCTTACTTCCCCCCATTTTTAGCAACTCTCTAGTCAGTGGCGAGCATGAGTAGGAGCACTACCTACATATTTGTTTGTACTAAAAATGTCATTTATTATATATGTTACAATTAAAATATTTACACAATTAATTATTTCAGAGATATTTGTTTCATTTCTCCCTACTGTTACTTTTATATTGCTGTCAATGAAATTTTTTCACTGCAGTTTGTAAGATAACGATAAAATTTGTTAAATATTTGAATGCCCACGTGGGATTAATAGATGAATAAAAAAAATTATTAAATTGTTTCATTTTCATAGAAAGAAAATAAAATTTGAGATACACCAGTTAGATTCAAGCGAAAATAAAAATTCACCAAATTAGTTTGTATTAAAAATACGGTTTTTGATATTTATTATCCTTTCAAATAACACAATTTTTAATTGCCATTCATAACCGTGGGAATCTAGAATTCTTCCACAAAACACAAGACTAAGTTGAGTAAAAATCTGAATATTATGTACATGATTGCAAAAGAATTGTATATTATTATAAATATTTTAAATTAAATCAATAAAAAAATACATATCAGAAATTTATTGATTAGATATAATCGATATGTTAATATAAATATATTAAACGTTGTACCAAAATTTCATTTGAATGTATGTACTCGCTCAAAATATACATAATTTAAATTGTTTTTTTATGTTATTTCGAGAAAGTTTGTTAATAAAATTAGTGGTTAACTATGGAATAAATTTATATTTTTTGAATATTAAATGAACATTCATAAAATTAAACATTATCTCGTACGTATATATCAAACAAAACATTTTTATTTTATTAACGAAGTTAATTCTTGAGCAGAGCGTGATTTAGCATTCTAGATTAGTATTGTTTGGGAATGTTAGGGTGCTATATTGTGTAAGCAGTAATCGAGTTGTAGATATTTTGAAAATATCATTGTAGAGATTAAAAATATATACTTAATAATTACAAATAAATCATGTTACTGTTTAAATTATAATAAGTTACAAACATATTGTAATTGACACAATTATTATAAATTAGGTTTAATATATAATAATCCGTTTTTGGAAGGTAATGATTATTTCTTATCAAATCACAGACAGCATTAATCTAAAAGAATATAGGTACAAAATCTAAAGTTAAATTCAAAACGAAAATTGTAATTGCTACAATAATATCATTTCTCTTTACAACAATAAATTGGTGGCATTAATGAAGTTAAGTATATTATTGTTACAATAATAATATATTAATATCTTACCAACATATGCATCTTTACTCTTTCTAAGTTTTTGATTCTCTCCTTCAAACCTTCACAAGAACATTTTAAGTCTAATATCACAGACATCCATTTGTGAATAGCGAAATGTTTGTCATTCATTTTCAACGCTTCCGAAATAGATATGTACGCCTCATTTGCTAAAGTGTGTTTCAATTTGGAATCAACATCAGGTTTTTTAGAAAGTTGATATAAAACTCTGGATTTTCGCCACATAATTTCAACATTCGGCTTGAACGTTTCCTAAAAAAATATAAATTTTTAACATGCTGAATATTAAAGGCATATGTGTGAATAAAATAAAATCAATCACCTCCACACGATTGAGAAATAAATAGCACTCATTGTATTGTCCATTGTCAAACAACTGATCGGCTTCCGTTATTTTTTCCTCAATTTGTTGCACATCTGATGGCTTTGGTTTGTTGTCATCCTTAGGGACACCTCTTATTGGCCACATGAATCCCGCCAGTGTTAAAATTCCCCATTTATGATTTAAATTTACCATTATGCCCTGCAATACACAGACAAGTAAATAAGTAGATAAACACAATAATAAAGAACAGTAAGAAAGGATGTAAATAAATGTTTCTACCCTTTGTAAAGTGGAGGCAGTTTTATTAAAGCGAACATGCATATTTTGCCTATTGAAAACATTTTTTGCGAAACTAAAGTATCTTTGAAATATTTTAGACATAATGCGTAATTAAAAATTCGAGTGATAAATCTAATAATGCGGCGAAAGGAACTCCAGTGCACTGACCGAAGTTTGAATAGCTTTAAATGAACTGTCAGATCTGTCAAAAGTATGCCTAAACGAATTGCCATAATATATAAGATATAGTTTTATATATAAATAAAAAACAAAATAATCGGTTCAACATGAAAAATTAAAAAAAATATTTCTAATTATTTTATTTGATTATATTTATATAACCATCATTTATTTTTAATCAGGTGACAAACAAAAACCAAATAAAAATTCTCAGCTACAATAAAAAATATTGACATACATTACAGTTTCAATACATACAATTAAAAAATAACCGTGTAAAATACTATAATATATTTGTTAAATATCTGTTTCAAAAGAAAGATTTAGAATATTCGCTTTAACAATCATTTATGAGCACTGCGAAAAGGTAAAAAATATAAATACAATTTAAAGCAAATAATTAAATTTTCCTTGCTAACCGAGTTTTTCCAGCTTTTATTTTTATGTGTTGACTAAGAACATCCCTACCAGACGAAGCTTAACAAATTGTTTTAAATTGCTTAAAAAATATTTTCACATGCGGTTCTTACTTACAAAATGAAGAGATAGAAAAGGTAGGTATGTGTGCAATATGAAGCTAGATGCGATGATTCGCAGTATGGCAAGGACGCATTTTCAAAAATCAATTTTTGTTACCTGGTCAAGGGCGGATAGGAAATATTGAATTGACAGTTTGGTTATTACAAAGTGAGTGTTAGTGATAATGAACAATTATTGACCTGCCTTAAAAGTAATCACCATGCAGAGATCAGGTAAATTATTACACCAAATGCATTGTTACATATCATTCAAGCTATTAACGATACAGGTAACTCTACTGGTCCTTCGCGCCAAGTGGATTTCGTTTTGTTTTGTATTATTTCTGACCGCAAAACGTCTCGCGTGTTTACTATTATGAATGCATTCGCCGCTTTTTATACCGATGCGGCTATTATTTGACTTCACGGTGAAGTAATAAAAGTGACTTATTCCTCGACGTTACGTTTTTTTATCTGGTTTCTTGTAATTTATCTCGGCATTTCGTTTCGTAGCAATGAACATAATTTCAGTTTAATTCGTTACAATGTTTATTTTTATTTATTGCGAAATATGATACAGCGGACCGGCAAAACTTATCTAGATTGATTTAAAATTTAACATAACAGTAATCATCATTATATAATAATATGTTATAAATTGTATCTGACAGATTAGGCAAATACGTCATGGTAAATATTTTCTATTTGAGGCATCGTGTATTATGTCTTCATTTTCTTATCACATTTTAACTCATCAGAAATAAAGTTGTAGTTTAGTAAAATACCAATATTTCCGAATTCTTCATTGCAAAATTTAAACTTTGTACCCATTAAAATAGCATTGATTATGTCATTTCAACTGTTAGCAAAAATAATTGAGAAATGTGTCATAATTTTTTTTAATGCTGTTATTTTGTTGAAACATTTTTACATATTTATAGTACAGATAGATTAATAACATACAGTCTATGTTATAAATGAATGGGGAAAACAGCATTCTCTTAACATGTTGTGTATATTATAAATGAATGGGGAAAACTGCATTTTTTTTATACACATGAAACACTGACACCATCATCTGGATACATGATATCCAGTGTGAAAATGCAGGCAAATGTTTTGTAACAATAGGAGAAAAGATAAACTGGTTTTACAGTTCTAGTCACGAAATGTGATTAAATTCATTTCATATAGTGTATAATACTGATTGGCGGTATTGCTCTAGTGCAATACAAGATATATAAGTTTGCCGATTTAAACTAATGTTTATGCAGTTTTTTTTTATTTCTGTGTTTTTAAATATATTTTTCATGTATACATATGTGCTCAAAATCCGCATTTTAAATGTTTACTCCGGCGAGACAAACCAATGACCTAAGTGACACAGTGTTGGCATCACCAAGTTTCTCTTGAATTGGGTCTAAAATTGTTTACTAAACCACATTACAACGTACATTTATCATCTAACTTCATGATGTATCCCATATGCGGACGGTATTGTATTGTTTGCCAAATTATTCAATGAGCTGTAAGAAGTAATCAACGTGTGGAAAGATGCCCTTACAAACAACACCTACAACCCAATCCACATACACAATACAAAAATATTATATTTGTAAGTCAAAGATTTTTGGGTAGTCATGTCAACATTTTGTTTGCCTTTCAAACCACATCGTAGTGTCCGTCTTCAGGGCGAGCCTGTCTGTGTGAAAAATCAACTTAAAGCCAGATTGACTGAAGATGGACACTGTAATCTAGTCCGAAACGTTGGCAAACAAAATGTCACAACACAACATGACTACCCAAAAGTCTTTGACGTTTTGTGAAGCTTTTGGTCGTGAAAACCTACATCAATACTCAGAAGTAAACAAATTCAAATGTTTTTGCTTAGTGATTATCCTGGATACCATTTAACATCGCCAGGTTCAAATAGATACAGCCAACAGATATTACCTTAAGATCCCTTTGAAAATGAAAGATCTACTGAAAATGAAGGCCACTATGCGATCTGTATTGTTCAACATCACAGAATACTGGACAGTCAAAAGACATATATAAAGGCTGACTTTTAAAGTGGTTCCAATACCCGTACAACTGAAAGAGATCAGACTGTGATAGTACATCCATGTAATGAGAAGAGAAAATGACCACATCGTGAAAGAGACTGAAAACTGATACTCGCTATAAAGAGGTTGCCCACAAGCAACATGGTGGGAACACATTGGAATTTTTTTTAAAGAAGTTGGTATTGATCAGGAGACGAGCCAGGATAGATAACTTTGTCTCCTACAAACTCAGAGTAAAGTAGATTGGATAAGTTAAAGAAAGAGATGTAAAAAGCAAATAGGAATTTAGTAAGTCCACCACGTCTGAATACAATCACAATACTATAAGAAGAATCTGAATTTCGCAATTGTTTCCCGATTATTATATTTGCATTGTGTGCATATTCACTGTTATTTGTTCCACTAATTTGCTTTATTGAAGGACGTTCGCGCTGGCTAATTGTGCCAATTACATAATTGTTGATAATTATTCTTTTTTTTTGTATCAGTAAATTACAAAACTCACAGGCGTTGTAGGTCACATTGTTATAATATTGTTACATTATTTTTTGTAACGAATGGATCACTTAAAATCAATAAAATTTTCTCTTCTAAAATATTTTCAATGTTGCTGTTCAGTATATTTCTTGCATGCTGTATTAATTATAATCTGCTATTGAATGATAGCTTATCTTCCACACTTAATCTTAAGTCCTCTGCTATTACTCACCATCCTTAATCTTAAGTGCCATCAGGTCTTATCATGGCAACATGTAAACACATTTGTTGTTGACATTTTGACGACATTTTTTTTTATTTAATTCTTGCATGGAAGGCACTGACAGTGCATGCCTTTTTTTATTTAAATCTATTGGTTCTCATGTGCTCTATATCTCTGTCGATACAGAGCTGTGCAGGTAGCCATATGTCACGTAGCTCACGAAACACAGCTGCCAAAGAAATCAGTGGTGTCAGTTCTTGAGAACATCTTCCATGAAAATATTGGCAGGACAAGATCATTCCAACATTTTTTCTGTGCACTGGTGACTGAAAGCCATTGTATATCTGCACAAAGACAAATAAACTCATTCTTACTGTTGATTGTGTTCATTTGTTTTTTTTTTCATTACAGTATAAAAGCGTGAACATTTATAAGCATTACATTATAGAAGCATAAAAAGAGTAAATAAAATTAAAAAAGATTCATTATAATATGAAGGCGACAGATGTCGTTAATAACTTCTTGCATAGAACTGAGTATCATATGCAAATTATATCTTGCAGTGTAAAAACAATGAAATTTTGTTGCATTCTTTTCCTTAAATCTTACCTGAAATTTTTTTGTGAAATGGTTATCTAAATAAAGTTCTTAAATCTTTTAATTTGTAGCATGAGGTGGCATCGATATATAATGTAGCATGAGGTGGCATCGATATATAAAGTGTACTCCTTCTATCGAGCTAAATTACGATAATAAATATAATATCAGTGTATAAATATCATATATATATTTTGCCATTCCATTGCAGGTTTTTAAAAAAATAGAGATATACAACACTGAAAATGAGGTATGTCAATATCTCATACTATTTCTAACCAAGCTGTAATATATGCTTGTATCATAGAAAAAGAAATAACATTATGTTCGAGCTAAGATCTGAACACCAATTCCCACCTGTAGGTAGACTAGCATATATATATAGTTTGTTTTCTTATATACTTTGTTACTTGAACAATGTTGTTATATTTTCTAAATATGTTCTTATTATTGTACCAAATAGATAGAAAAAAATATATTAAATTCCCTTCTCCTCAAGAAGGAATCAATATTTTTTGATTCAATGTTGTTGTGTTCATAAATCTGTATCACCTCGTTGCTGAGTAAACAAACCTGAAGATGACTAAACAGATCAATTCGACCTCCTTCTGAGGCTATCCATGACACCTATTCTCTTACTATAATATGGACAATTAATAAAGCGCTGTTTTCCAGACAGCTATATCTATCCAGCTCCATAAGATCCATCCAAATCTATATATACTTGTCCTGAACGCTATTATATTTATTTACACATTTTTTCCAATATAGCGGAATCTTTACACTTGGGAAATTCGGATCAGAGGTGTCTACTATGCTGTCAGGCAACCGAATCTGTGAGCCAGCGAAGAATTTCCGAGCTTTGGATTTAATAGTATGCTTGAAAGCGACACTTCAAACATTGGTCCAATATGTTATACTACACATGAGATACCACGACAGCATCATTATAAACAAAAATACACACAGCTTTATGTATATATATAAATATATATA
>JAPMAF010001199.1:0-11623 GCA_026537445.1 Silvatares holzenthali
TATATACAGTGAAACGTAGCACATTGAGCTCTGGATAATTGAGACACCTCTACTACTGAAATTCACAATTAGGTCCTGCAAACTGACACTATTGCATCAAAATACCTCCGTTACAGGGAATTATTATACCTTTACATCTGAGATTTCCATTTTCGAATTTGTTTCCTCTTCAACTGGGACCTTTCAACTAAATAGCCTATGTAAGACAATTATCAATATGCAAATACAGTATTTGTCATTTCTAATAAGCACATACTTTAATTTTATCGGTCTGGATTGGTTATCACGTTATCTTGTTCAAATTCTTTCTGCACGTATTTAGTTCAAGCTATGCTCTAAGTTTGTATGATAAACAATTGAATAAGTGTTAAGAATGTCGAAACGAAAGTGCACTTCTCCGACTGCCGCAAACTAAGATTGTTGTCTATGATAGTGGAAGGTCATGTAACAAACTGTAAACAGAGTTCATTGTACTAAAGTCTACTCCCTACAAAAGGAGAACATAATCAGTTCTCAGTGTGCTGCAAGGGAATGGAAAACTAAAACGAACTCGATCAGCAGAGCACCACAACTAAAAATGTTTGTTAATATGAATTGTATTTTTTAACGGAATAAAAGTACATATGTACTACATATCAGATAGAAGACACATCTGTTTAAGGGACAAATATGCAGGTAAATTTTTGTCGACGAGTATTGTTAAAAACCTCTATTTAGAGGACATTTCTGTCTAGAGGATAAGTTTTTGCACCGTGGATGTCCCTTACTTAGAGGTTTTACGTATATATATTTTCATTGAACAGCTTTACCTCTATAAATTAAAAAAAAAAAGATAGTATCGAACTCTCTTAGTATAGCCCTCTGTACATGGCCAACTGTTAATTTAAACCTGGCTGTTTGGGAAAACGAGTAAATAAAAATATTTTTTTTAAACCTTAAGTTTTCAAATACGAGATAAATTTTACGTGTCGAATAAGTACATTCTATTTTTCAATATCGTAAGCCGTATTGAAAAATAGAATGCACTTATTCGACACATAAAAAATTGTCTTGTGATTTGAAAAATCTGCCTTTATTGAGAAAGAATGTAAAGTACCTTGAGATTTCAGTTATCCAGATTACACTCTACTACTCTTGAAGCTTCTATTTACATGTTTACCGTACTCCACTGATAAGCTGTAGAAAGTTGTTAGCAGCCGTACTTTAACTGTTTTTAAGGGAGACAAAGCCAAAAAGATTTTATAATAGGATAAACTTTGCTGAGTGAGCATTCCCATTGGAGGGGGGGAAGACCTGTAATGCTCTTCCAGTGTCGTTGCGAAATAGTCTGTCCGATATGATTTTTAGAAGTCGCCTAAAGGACATTTTTTTAAAATATCATTCTATGAAGATCAAAAAAGCCCAGCACCCTTGAAATGATTTTCACACTAAATCTGCACTATATAAGTTATCCACGCTAATAATAATGCAAAAAATGAGTTTAGATATTTATTGGACACGTGATAATATTTTTTCTCCAGTTCACAATTTTGTATTGTAATGTTATTTAAGTGAGAATCGAATCCGTAATCTATGCACATTTCAGTCTAATGACTCGCTCAGAGTTTGGCTAATACTTTTCATTAAAAAATAGCCAAGTGAAATAAGATCAAGTAGGTAAGCAAGATGTATATACCCCTATTTAACATTGTAAATAAATAAAATGATTCAATATCTAATAAAAAATGGAAAAGATAATAAGATTACAATGATTTACTTATTCCAAAAATAAAGATTAAATACCACTCCGTTTCCTCACAGGGATAAGCAGAGGTCGAGCACCACACCTTGATATATGTTCCTAGCTTCGTTCACATTAATCTCCTCAGGCAGACTCTGCGATTATCAGTATTTGATTTATCTAATCATAACATGTTTTTCTCAAGCGACACCTGAGTCACATCCCTTCAACATTTGTGTCATAGATCTTCTATAATAGTCTCTCTGCACCCATTTACCTTACATGACCATACATTTCCCATAATTTTATCAATTAAGCTCGCGCTCGCTCTGCATTCTGGCCACACGTATGTATTGCTTACTCTGTCATGCATCATTTTACCACATATTCTTATAAGAGATCTTATATACGGTATTTATTATCTACTTTCATTTTTCTGCTAGGTCCAAGTTTAACTTCCATACATCAATGTTTGTACTAACACTCCATTGTTCACTGATTTTTTGTTTAGAACATCATACATTCTATTTCCTACTTTCACTTACATTTTGATGTCTCTTATACATTTTTCAACCCTCGTGAACATATTTCTCAGGTATACGAATTGCTCTAATTTGAAGAACATAAAGTTATTACATTAATATAGTGTAAAATTGTACCTTGATCGTGGGGTAAACACGTACGAAACTTTGGCCTATCAAAACCTAATTTACAAATATAATATAATTATATAAACATAATCACATTTTTGGATGTGAATTTTGCTCTTGAGGTATTTTCTTAATAAAATCTTGTTATCCAAATAAAATAAAGATTCAATGAAAAAATTAATGATTGTGTTCCAAACAATACTTCAACCATGACTTTTGGAACTCACAACCGATTGCTCTTGCCAATGGAGGAGGAACAGCATTACCGATCTGCAAATAATATTATGTTAAAGAAATATTTTTTTCAAACTTGCTTTATGCAAATTGTGAGATAAAAATATGAATACTTGTCTGTAAGAGTCACTGAGGCTGCCTGTGAATTCATAACTGTCAGGGAAACCCTGGGCTCTAGCGTATTCTCTCACTGTGAGTACACGGTTCAGAATTGGATGAAGGACCCTACCCTGCTTTCCTGAAGGCTCGGGATCTGTTATAATGGTACAAAAATAACCATTCCAGGAAAGGCGACCTGCAATACAATTTTTAGTTTCTATTTCCATCTCTATAATGTTCATTCTCTATTCTCCATTATTGTATAATGATCGTATTACATGAAATACATAAAAAATAGATACCATAACAGTTGGCCCACTGATTATGCTTATTTGCAGTGTGAACAATTCCCCAAGGAATTAATGTTTTTGGTTGGGAACAAGTAGGGTCACACAACAGTCCATTGTGACAAGGGCAAACCCCTTTTTCGCCATGTGTATAGAGGAGCTTCTGTAAAAAAAAAATTGTCATTAAATTGCACGCATTATGAAAGTAATTTAGCTAGTAAAAGAGGAAATATAAAAAAATACTAACAGAGATCTTGGTTCCATCTGGTAAAACAACAGAATTATTAGGAAGATTCCTCCAATCGGCACCAGGTACAGTAGGCACTGATTCTATTCTCAGTTGCTCCAGCGGTCCCATTATTTTAGAGTCATGATGAGTGAGTTTTGCTATGACATCACCTCTAAGAATTCTTTGGTAATGGGTACTAGTGCAACTGTAGCGATCCGACCCTTGCTGCGAAGGCAAGTCGCTTATGGCGTCGTACACAGTGCAGGTTCTCTTGGGGGCCGAACTCGGTTCACTATCTTCTGTTGTGCTATATGTTATTCCATCTACTTTGACAGTGAGTTTGCAATTCTGTACGTTAAAAACGTGATTTACTTTCGGAAATATCGGAAGTTCATATCCTGAGAGAGCTGCAATAATAAAAAAGCGTCTACGTGCCTGCGGTAAACCAAAATTACCCGCTTGCAATATTCCAAACCGGCATTGATAACCCATTTGCAAAAGGCATTGAAGAGTGCTCTTTAAAACAATATTGTCATTATTGTAAGCAAACTTAACTACATTTTCCAATAAAAAGTATTTGGGTCGGTAGTGATCACAGAATGAGAGGGTAGTCGCAACCAGAGAGTTCTTAAAGTTGGATTTATCCTTGTCATCAAAACGGTTTAATCCAGAAAAGCCTTGGCACGGAGGACCGGCACAGATGAAGTCTACTTCTCCAGGTTCAGGTATAGTGTTCCCGATCAAAGTTTCCCTGTCTCCTTGAAGTATGCATTGCAAAAAATTATTGCAGTCTTCTACGAATACGGTGCATTCAGGATTTCTCATTTGAAATGCTTGGGCCGCCACCGAGTCATTCTCCACAGCCCAGTGGCTGACTGAAAACCCTGATTGATGCATCCCCTCAGAGAGACCACCGCATCCAGCAAATAGGTCCATGCTTCTTAGTGGTCCCTCACTTTTTATTTTTTTATGCATATGTTTATTCCTTTTAGTAACAGCATGGCATGGTATAGTAGGCTGGGATAGAGAACCAATCAGTTTGCAAGCATCTGGTACATCGCATATTTTAAATGTTGAAGTATTGTAAGATTCTTTGAAATAAAATCTGTTAGATTTTTCCATTGACCATTCAGATAAAGTCATATTCTTGGGTACATTGTCCACGTAAATTAAATCACAGGGTTCAACAATAGTGGCAGTAATCTGATTTATAACGTATATTTCTTCAGACCAGTAAACCAAATTCGTGTCCATTGAGCGATAATTGTCGAAGAACGGAATGTTTTCTGGTCGATACATAATGTTTACTGAAACATCAATTCTCTCAAAAAGTTCGTCATATTCCGCACCATTGTGTTTTGTGATATCAGAAATATAACCTATACAAAAGGGAGCGGGTGTTTTGTAATTGACCTGATGTAAATCCTTATCAATACTCTTTCTGTAATATTCAGTGTAAAGAGATTCATCTACTTTTCTATTTTGGAGGTTCAGTGCGATAGTTTCATTTTCTTCAATGAAAGAATTTCGAAGAGTAAACAATTCAGGATTCATGAACACACCACATCCGACTTTGTAAATATTACCATCAAATTCAAATCCTTCTAATGACTCCTGAGAATCTTTTTTATGATGCAATTTAACTAATCTGTTCTTATAAACATTTAGATTGATGTTGCAGGAAGAACAAAATATGCTTTCAGCAGAATCTTCATCATTATTTCGATACACATCTTTGAAGCAAGCAGTAGATGGATTATAGAAAGCTTTATAAAACCAAGTGTTCAGTTCAATTTTGTTTTGAATGTATTTTAATCCCATTGCAGAAAAATCCTTAACCGTTATAACTCTACGAATTGAACGCATATTAATACGTTTATAACACGAGCTAGTCATGAATAGCTCAAAAGGGTTACCGGCACTGCCGAGAATAGTATCAGGTGACATTAGGAATACAGCACCATGAAAATAGCCTTGGTCCGAGTGTTTTTCATTTTGCCACATGTACTGAACTCTCAATATTTCGGGAGAGACCGATGAGGATGCCTGGATCATTACAAAATCTCCTTTTCTTATCTGAACTCCATCAATGTGGGCTTTGAGATAATAATTTGTAGATGGTCGATTGTCTTCCCAATATATTTTACCTTTAAACATAATCGATTTTGAAATAATAGAAGATATTTCAAAGGTTTTCTTTGGTATTGCATCAGCAAAAACACATTTTTTAGAAGAACAAGAATCTCCGCAGGCCCCTCTCCGACGCCTGTTTCTGCAGGACAAACATTTACCGCAATCAAGCTGAAGACATTTGATACAAATATCACATTTAGGATTCAAATCTTTTTTTTTCTTCTTAGAGCGTTGAACCTTAATGTTTTCAGGAAATACACTTTCAAACATTTCTTGGACACATGATGTTGCAGGAACAGAAAATTTAGATTTGTATTTGACATTACTTTTTATCTTAGCACTTTTGCCATTTTTTGGTAGTATTACATTAAATTTATTAATCATTTCTTGTACACAGGGTGACATCATTAAATTGCACTTATCTTTATTGAAAACGGTGCTATTGATTTGTTGGCAAATATAAACAATCTGTTTCTTGAGCATTTCTTCGCTGATTTTTGTACAGTTCAGCTCTACTACAGAAAACTGGGTAATATATTTCAACAGTTCTTTATAGGCAGTTGGGCCCTTATCATGATTCATCTCTAAATATTCTATCACTCTTTTAGTGAGAGCACATTTTTCATATATATTTTGCATAAAGGGTCGGTATTGCATAACAGGCTTTAGTAGATAATACTCAGAATCTCCTACTTCTACTGTTAAGTTATTAGCAATATCTTTATCATCACAAACAAAATACCTACAAAGCACAAATAATAAAAATAAGTGAAAATAAAAATTACGTAAAAGGTAATATTTGAAACATTACATTGATAGAATTGAAATACTATATTACCATTCGTCTATTGGACCGATGTGCAATATTTCTTTAGATTTTTCAACATTTGTAGAAGTACTACATTTTTTTTTAATGTAACCGGATACGTATAATGATTTATCAGACTCCAGATGATCCAGAGCACAAAGAAAGTCTTTGGAGTCATGAATAAAGAATTCTGTGAGGTAGACACACTTGTTTGAATTGCGTACTGTAAAATAAACAATATTTATTGCATATAGTAATCAATAATAAATGTTTATTGATCGCCATAAGTATTACTTGAAATCCTAAATACTGTAAAAAAAGAAATGATACAAATGATGGTTTTGAAATGAGATGTTGTTCTCATGTATGATATATTCAGAACCACATGCATTTTAATTAGAGCCTCTTTTTCTCTCTTCTTGATGCGAGGTTAGTTCCAGTGATTGTTGCCAACTATGCGGCAGTATCGTCACAGTAACAGTACAGTAATTGAGGGTCATTATCGACAATAGCACAGCACTCTTGAGGCGTTTTTTTCACGAAAACAGCGCTTAATAAATTATCCATGTAATAATAATATAGTCCATCATAAAACATACCATGAATGATACTGCTGCTTAGCTGCCAATAATCACCGGAGCTATGCTTATGTTTATAAGGGTTCAATTATATGGAGTGGAAACATGAATATTATATGTTGCTAAGCTGAAAAGATAAAGAATGTGATTGAGATGTAATATTCAAGATGTATTCTGAGAATTTCCTTGATGCCACACTGCACAAATGTATCCATCTTAGAAGAGTTAGACATCACCAAACATTTTTCGTCAGTTTACTTTCAATATATCTTGCAGTTCTTCAACTACACTGCAGGGACCAGAAATCTTGGAGAAATTGGTGTTGTTTGATGTGTATGTGAATAATGATAGAGATCTAGAGACATAGGAGTGTCCAAATGAAGATAATGACTTATTAGCTAGAGTAAGACTGGATATGAGATATTTTTTTGATTAATTTCAAACAAGTACTAAATTTATGAAAGAAATGGAATAAGCAAACACAGTACAACTGACCTAAGATATTTAGAAAGAAAGCAAGGAAGGAACCAAAATAACATTTTTGGCAGTTTTTTTACCTGGTTTAAATATTTCATTATCGCTAGTGTCGCTCGAAGTTTCTTCATCATCAGAGTTCCATTTGATATTGAAATTAGAAGGTGAGGAATAGAGTCGGACAAACTTCTGCAAAATGATTTCATTTGATGTTAATTGATTGACAAAATAGATACCTAAAGTAAAATTACAAAAATAAAAAATCAACAAGGTATAAAATATAATATATAGCAGTATAAAAATCACACAGTAAAAAATAAACATGGAAAGTTAATTTTAAATAAAGTGCCATTTTATTAAAAAAATATTGAACATTTATTGTGGATGAAGGAATATTCAATAGACTAAACGGTTCGGTGAAGTTGTGTGCACGTCAAAATTTCAACACAACTACAGCAGCTACATCAAAAGAAAGTACATTTAACAACCTCTAACCAGACAATGGTTTAATTTAAAAAACGATACCAATGTTTCAAGTACAGGGCGTTAAATAAAGTGTTATTAACGTGGATAATTTATCATCGTTTTCGTAAAAATATCATCTCAAGGGCGCTGCTGTTGCGCATATACTCTTTACAGATGTCACAGTTTGTGTCATCTTCCTGGGTAAAGAAAGGAACAGTTTAAATCAAATGTAGGTAATTTACTAACTGGACGTTAAAAAGGATACACATGAATAATAAGGGTTAGAAAAAACTTCTTAAAATGAACGTCTCTGCTGAAGAATCTGCTTGAGTGGTGATGCTACTGCAATCAGAGATGTAACAGCATGATGTTGCAAACAAAAGCCGTTTTGCCGTTCGATGGGTTTCTCAATGGCTTCAAGAGACTTGTTGCTTCATCCAGAGGCGTGGATCAGGATGTCGACGCTGCACATCCGAAAGAGGTGATCGCTTTATTATCTCAACGTTTTTGTGAATTCAGAGCTCCATGCAGCTCGAAGGACAACAGTAAGCCTCTCTATGATTAGAAGTTTAGCGGGTGCGGTTACCCTGCCAAATGATGAGAGTAGACGTAATTTCCAAGGTTCTTTATTCTCCGAATACATGGTGTAGAGATGGTAGTGTATAGTGACGGTGAATGTGTCGCGGCGAACAATTACGCGGTCGAAGGAGTCGGTTACCGAAAAGATGTTACGTGAGAGGCGACAGAGACTGTTGTCTTAGGTAGGAAATGGATGATCTAACTTTGACATATTGTGTTACGTGACTCTTTATATAGGCGAGAGTGAATACTCTTCTAGAATGGATTATTGCGGTGACAATATTGTATTCTCTGATGTAGGTGAACTACCTCTAGAATCTTTCAGAGGTTTGCCATTCTTGGCGATGCGTTTGGAAGATTCTAGATGAATGAAACTACCTCACTTACATTATTGTTGATTGTGTGAGTACCACCACAGAAGGTTACGAGAAGAAAATTGCACTTCGAGTTGTAAATTGACTGCACAGCATTTCAAAGAATGGCTGCAGTTCACCTTTGGGCATGATAATTGGACTCTCAACCAATGGAGGACTGTGTTCTACTCAGGTGAGACCAGGGTGTGTCTATTCTGCAATGACTGGCGAAGGAGAGTATACCGAAGGCAAAGTGAACGGTTTGCATAAGTATGTATTGAGGAGACAGTGGAATACTGGGGTAGTTCATGCATGTTATGGGGTGGCGTGTCGTGTGTGCAAGACCAATCTTCTGTGCGTTTCCCAGACTTGTGGTGCTTGCGGACAAGGATCGCTGATTGCTTATCAATACATCATAGATATCATCTTATAAGGGCAGTGGCGGATTTACCCCTCGAGAGCCCCCCCCCCTACAAAAAATATATATTTCTTGTCGAGGCATATATACACTTGCTTCCTCACCATCTTGGAGTACCAGAGGTACAGTATTTAGAGTGTTTTTAATGTGGTTTCCCCAGTAGATCTAGCTCCACAGTCAACAATAATAAAATAGCACCAAGTGGATTAACTTAAGAATAAAATATAATAAATAAAAAATAAATAAGACTTAGTATGTGACCTGGCACGGGACACCTGCTACATCCGGTATTGTCTACAGTAAGCTGGAGAGTGTATAAAGATAGATGCTATACTAACATATGAAGTGTAAGCAATATCCGGTCAGCCCTTCTTAAAATATTACGCGCACTAAATTTTGTTACAAATTTTTGCGACGAATCGAAGACTACTTTCAAATATTCCCTCTGCAAAGCGTTTTTTGACTCACGCGAAAATTCGCAGTGAGTTGTAAAGAACGCATTATAAATTGCAATATTTTAGAATGTCTAATTTTTGAGTGATGGCTGGATTTGGAGCCTCCCTCGATTTAAGAGACCCAAGGCGCGCGCCTCATGCGCCTCTATGGAAATTCGCCGCTGATGCCATGAGAACATTAGTATCAGAGGCTAAAAACACTAATGTTCTCATGGCTCATAAACAAAGGGCAGTACAGTGAAGAGAGAGATGACCATGGTAGTCATAGGAAATATAAGTAAAATGTAAATAAAAATATGGTAATACATAATAGAGTCTTGATACCCACCCTTACTGTATGGTAGCGAAACGTGGACTTGGCAGAAGAAGGATGAAAGCAGAATAAATGCAGTAGAGATGAGATCATTACAAGAATGTGTGGAAAGACCCTGAGAGATAGGATAAGAAATGAAAATTTCAGAGATGCATGCAAATTAAAAGTAACAATCATAAACAGAATGAAAGTTGGATGTTTGAGATGGTTTGGACATGTTGAATGAATGGCGAACGAAAGAATTGTAAAAAATATCTACAGTGCGAATATTAGTGGCAGAGCATTGTGTGGAAGGCCTAGAACATCTTGGCAAAAACATGTCACTCAACTTCTAAATGAAGTCAATGTCAGGAGCCACAACAATCGGCATGCGTGTATGAGAAGATGCATGAACGTGGAGGAAGCAACGATTGTATGTCAGGATAGAGACAAGTGGCGCTCCATTCTCTCTGCCTACTCCTATCAGGAAGTGGCGAAATGTTATGTATGTATGTATGTAAATAAAAATTTATAAATAGTCACAATATAAGTAAAATGTAAATAAAAACTTAAAAAAAGGTAAATGAAACAGTGTTTTAAAATATTTGGGAAATGTGACTCGTTTTTAATCTTGTTTTTATATTTGCTTCAAATTAAAGTTACATAATTTTACTTTTGCAGGGTGAATCCGGATATGGCACCGGATCGGAGAATAGTCTTCGTCGGCATGGATCTGCATTGTCATTGCAATCGGGAGGTGCGAGTACGGCTTCAGGAGCCGCACGAGGCCTCAGGCAGCTGGTGGAGAAACTTGCCGAGTTGGGGACCTTCAGAGAGATCCTGTGCAGGCAGACAGACACTCTGCAGAGGTATTTTGATGCCCTGGCTGAGGATACAAATCACACAACACCAGTCTTGCGTAAGTGTTATTTTTGATATTCATTCTTCAATTTTATTCATATTTTTTTGTTCTTTCATACAAACGAAATTAAGAGCATTTTCTGGTTATACCATGCACCTTTAAGTTTAAAATCATGTATTATTTCAAGGGGGATTTCATAAATATGGGGATTTTTTAGTCATTAATAATATATAGCAACATTTAGTAGACAGAGTTCACCACAACGGCACTTAAACCAACGTGATATTTAATATTTGTACAATAATGTGTCGTCAGGAGCTATCGAAATTTGTTCATGATCAAGGCATTATTAATGGAAGATAGTAACCTAAAGGAGTAGACTTTTGGATCTGTTTTAGTAGTGTGCTTTATTTGTTAGCAATAAAATCGTGGTTTAGTTTGGTGCTCCTGAGTATGTTGTTGACCTTAGTGCAAGTTATTTACTGTTGAGAGGTTTTTGTTCCCATAGATTTGAGATATAAAGTGACACTAAAAGCATCATATTTTATACTAAATTCTTGCTGAACATGAAAGCCAATGAAGATATTTGAAGTGATCAATGAAGAGTAGCACATATAAAGCATTATTTGAAATATTTCAGTATCAAACTAATTCTGTCCTATTAAGACCTACTATAGTAATTATTTATTTTTACTAAGGCTTTCTAACTACATATAAGAGTTCCAAAATGATTTTTACCGAAAATGTCTACGTTTACTAGTAATTAATTTATGTCGGTCGAGTGGTTAAAGGCACTTGACTAAAGCGTTGGAGGAACGCTGGAGGTCGCGGGTTCAAATCCCGCTGGAGGGGAAAAAAATGTATTTTTCTATTCAGATTTTAAATATATCTATAAAAAATATATTTAAGCAATCAAAAACAGCGAAAAAAAATGCATTTAAAAATATATATTCACTCTGGACTGGAAAAGAGTGGTAGATCTTGTAT
>JAPMAF010001200.1:0-11623 GCA_026537445.1 Silvatares holzenthali
TGTAGAGTAGTTAGGTTGTACCGTTCATGAATGATTATTTTGATGTCTGAATATGATCCGGAGAAATTTAAAAACTTGACTTTATACACACACACATTCTTGTAGAACCCAAATAAGCACTGGGGCATGGAAATAAACTGCAAATGTTTCAAAGTAACAGTTGACAAATAAACATATCGGTTGTCATATTGATGGGACTTGTGTAAATAACATAAGTTACGCGGATGACATGGTGCTGCTCAGTCCAAGTGAAATAAAAAAATAATTTCAAAAAACATTTTTCGATTCAGTTTTTAAAAATGTATATGTAAAAATATATTTGAAAAAATCAAAACACCAAAAAAATGTATATTCACACTGAACTGGAAATGAGTGCTAGATATTGTATCACCACGTGAAATGGATTTTTCCATGTTTTGTAACTAGAACTGAATAATCAGGTTTTCGATATCTCCTCCGACTGCTACAAAGCATTCACATGTGTAATGGCACTGAATATTAAAGGCCCAGATGGATGGAGATATAGCGGTGTCTCATAAGTTAATATAAAAAAAAACAATAATACAGTGCATTTAAAAATGCATATCAAAGATGCAATTCACGTGTATATAGATTATAGACAAAGAGAGAGGCTCACCACATACCCGATATCGTTGCAGAGATTGATGATCTCAGAAGTAGATTTCTCACTGCAATCTTTAATAATTTTAATTTAAATCTTGTCTAGGGTCAAAGTCAAAGATATTCCATTAGTCACGTAGTATTGTGACATTTTGTTTTGCAAAGTGTTGGACACACACTGCAGGGATTGACAGGCTCGCCACGAAGACGGACAGTGCGATGCGATCCGAAACGTTGGCAAACAAAATGTCACAGCGCGCCATGACTAACCGAAAGTCTTACACAAGTCAAAGACATGTCATGTTGGGACATTTTGTTTGCCAACGTTTCGGACCACATTGCAGTGTCCATCTTCAGGGCGAGTTTGTCTGTGTAAACACACCTGTCTACGGTGCGGTACTCTCACCTAGTACTTAAGTAAGCACATTTCCACACCATAGTTAGACTGCCTTTTTTACACAGACAGACTCGCCCCGAAGACGGACACTGCAATGCGATCCGAAACGTTGGCAAACAAAATGTCACAACGCTCCATGACTAACCGAAAGTTTTTCAGTTGCTCTCTCTCTCTCTCTCCTCATCCCATATTCTTCACACTGTCTGTTAGGATGAATAGACAGCAAACTATGCAGAATAGAGATACTCACTGGACCGCGACGTGCGCTGCCGCTATACCACTGTTGACGGCCGCCTGGTAAACCTTCTTCGCCTCAGCCTTCTCTTTCACGTATGCGTCATACACTTTGCCATCAATCTCCCTGGAATCAATCAAACGAATTGCAATGATCAAAATAAAGACAAATATTAGTTATTAGCACAGCGTTAGCATTCTTACTCCTCAACTAGAGACTGCGGAGGAGGTTATCCCTCTTAACACTTTGTCAGTCGTGTGGTCGAGTGGTTAAAGGCACTTGACTAAAGTGTTGTAGGAACGCTGGAGGTTGCAAGTTCGAATCCCGCCGGAGTAATATGTATTTAAAAATGCATTTTTCTATTCAGGTTTTAAATATATGTATAAAAATATATTTAAAAAATCAAAAACAGCGAAAAAAATGCATCTCAAAACATATATTCACTCTGGACTGGAAAAGAGTGGTAGATCTTGTATTGTCCTGGAGCAATACCACCGTTCAGTATTGTAAGCCACGTGAAACGTATTTATCTATGTTTCGTGACTAGAACTGAATAACCAGGTTTTCCATCTCTCCTCCGACTGCTACACAGCATTTACATATGCAATTGTATAGTATGTTACAGACCCAGACAGATGGTGGTGTCTCATGTGTAGTATAAATAAAAAAAATTCACTGTGGTATGTTTAATGGTCTTAATACTATAGATTCTTTGTATTCATTTTGATTTGTCGATTTCAGATAAGTCCATCATTAAAACGCTGAAATTGAAAGGTATCTTACACAGCTCGCAGACTAATGTGGAAGAGGTAATTAAATCTCTTTTCGATGGGGCGAGGGATTCTTTCCCCAATGGTTTCGCTAACCTGGGCATACCACCGTTGGAACCTATGAGAATGGAGCCATTTGATACACATATCTATCAGAAAGGACTTGTCAAGTAAGGTTATGAGCTTAATTATTTACTTAGCAGCTATTTCTGTCCACTGCTGAATATAAACCTCCCCATATCTCCCCAGGCGTCTCTATCCTGAGCTGTTCGCAAACAGTCATCAGCGATTCTCTGTATGTCGTCCAAACATTGTGTAGGAGGCGTCTTGCTACTCTTGTTCTCATGAGAGCTTCACTCCGTCACCCTCTTCATTAATCTTCGGCCACTAAATCTGATATGGTGAGAGAGAGCGTCTCTACTTTGAATTCTTAACTGGTAGTACCCACTAGTCATACATTTTGCTTCCAAGAGCTGATGAATGCTGCTGATGAATTACTTCAACTACTTCAACTTCAACGTGAAGAACTACTTCAGGTTTATATTGGCTGTTTGTCCAAGGGTTAGAAATTCAGTAATTCGTTTGTTTTAGGAGAGTTCGATGCTATAGCTGAGATATTTATAGGTTGTTGTTTCATTGCCTTTTTTTATTTTTGTTTGAACATGCAGAATAAATGGTTGCCGAAAGTTTAGTATAGAAAATTTATGGGAATGTAGAAGGCACGAGACAGCAGAGCTGTTCTAGAAAATCATGGCATGATCAGATCAACGAAAATTTGATTGATGGCCATGTTCAGTAGTCATAATATTTACATAGGATGCCTGAGGAGATGTATGGGCATGGATGCGGCAAGGGTAGAGTGGTGTGGCATTCGATCTTTTGCCTACTCCTTCGGGGAAGTAGTATGATTGTTTATTGTATTGTTTTATTTCTATTATGTTTATTGTATTGTATTACCCTCTTCTATTATGTATAATATTTGTTGACTGTCAATGGCAATCATATCACCGAGGACCAGATTTGTCAACACTTTTGTTTTAGTGGTATTAATTAAGCCCCATCCTCTTTGACTTCGAGCACCAAGTTTTTTGATTTTGAGTAAAATTTTGAGCACTGGCTATTAATATAGTGGCATGGGAACCAGGTGTTTCTGTAATGGATTTTGAAGAAAAACTGGCTCATAGTAAGGTATAGAAAATTATGTTACTCAGAGAAGGCCATCCATTAGATGACACACTCCATAGTATGTAACTGTTTTATTAATAGAATTATATTTTATCTTAGGTGCGTGCAATAATAAATATGTGTTACATTGCTTGGATTTTTGTTAGATATTTTTACAAAGATTTAATTGAATAATCGATTTGAAATTGTGCCAAAAGCTAAAAATGATTAACTATAACAATGCATGGCTAATTATTTTTATGTTTTTTGTAGTGCCGATGTACATTTTGAGGATATCTGGATAACTGGCCTTAGTACGTACATTGTAGAGAGTGTCTTTCTGGAACTTGAGAGTCTGACTTTGGGAATTGTTTTCAGAATACCAAAGTTGAATTTGGACGGTAAATATTAAATTATCCAATAGTGTTATGTTATGGCAGGTGACTAATGCTTTTGATATGTGGTGTTGGCATATTATGTAGAAAGTTCATTGGCCTGCCCAAAAAACTTGTCCTTCAAGAATTTTTATCATTTATCACTCAATTTTCGTGAGAAAATCACCTGAAGAGTACTGTACATTTTTCCTTAAATATTTTATTGACATGGATTATATTTGAAGTATAGTATTATTATAAACATCGGGGTTCGGTTGATGAGTACTGTATGGAACTGTACTGTAGCTGTTAACACACATTATTTAGACATTTAAAGTAAATACATAGACTAGGAAATTCCCGAGTAGGTTATGCAAGCGTCTGACTAAAGGCATGACTGAGGGCCTAGGGAGGCAGGGCATCTATTCATATGCTGAATGTAGATATGCTGGTGAACTGAAGATTCTGACCTCTGGGCTACTCTTATATGTGTTATATGCCAATAATATAGTCAAATAAAATATAACATCATAATTTCATTATAACCGATATACACTGTATTACTTTGTTTTCTATGTAAGCTCGCAAGATGCTCCACTATCTGGTTATCAATACATATTGTTTATAATATACTAATATTTATGTGTGGTACTATTATGTAATGTTTAAAATGATTCATTCTGTATTGCAGCTAAGTACAAAATAAACGGATGGATAGCATCTCTGTTCCCTTTCAAGCCCACTGGTGATGCAGAGTAAGTATAATTTAAATAGTTTGGAGCTTGAACTCTGATCAACATACATTCTGCGTGAAAAGTGTCCGAAATTGTAAAATAATACATTAAAAAATAATTTATTTTGTCACCTTCAAAATAGGCCTCTTAGAGTGTAACACAACTATGCTGGTGTTTGACCCTATAGGAGGTGATTGAGATATGGTCTTCAGGTCTTTCAGCGAATTTTCTTCTATGACCTTAATCGACTCAAAAGTGCTATATTAGCTTCGGGAACAAAAAGATTAAGTAACACAAGTGAATTGTGCTTAATCAATGATATTTGTTAAGATCTTATCAAAAAAACTTTTGCATAGTGATGACTTTGTGTGATGCATTATCATGAGGAAAAAATTATGAATTGCCATTTCACAAATCTGGCCATTTTTGGTGAACATTTTCATGCAAAGGCTTGTATCCAAATAGTATTTCCGTTAATTACCGTTTGTTCATCGGGAAGGAATTTAGAGTACACTATGGTAATCAAAGAAAACTATCATGATATTTTGAACCACTTTGATATGTTTTTTATTGTTTTGGCTCATTTTTGAGGTGTCAATTGAAGACTGCTGGCGTATTTGCATGTTGTACCCATAAATCTGTGTCTTGTAGACATTTATAATATGTTTCTTGAAGGTGGGATCCATAGGAGCTTGGGAAATATTGTTTTTAGCAATCTGATTTTGATGCTCTTTTTGAACTTTTGTGCAGCGATGATTACAAAAAACAGCTGATATGACAGATTGCGCTCAAATTCCGCTTGATAACTCAGTACAGTACTACCATCTTACAGAAGAAAAAAAAACAAATCCAAGTTTTCTGGACATCTAACAATGTATCTTAAAAATCCAAGTATTCTACAGTGAGGAAAGTATCTTAAAAGATAGATTCATTAGCTAGGGGCTTGGGGGCTCTTGGCTAGGGGGTTTTTAATAATAATTTCACATTTTGGTAGCCTTCTAATGACCTTTTATGACAGACTAACAACACTTCCATTCTGCAGGAAGTAGCAGATAGCAGAAGAGAGATCGCCGGCGTAACGTGAATGAAATCTACACTAAGAAATGGATAACAATAATAGGTCACATGAGATATTGTAAAAAGATAACTTTTAACATTTTTTTTTAATTTGTTTGCGCCTTTAGTAGCTTATCTTTGAATTCACCGCTGTAAATACATGAGAGATGTAATATTGATATATGAAATGTGTGCACACGTTTGGAATAGTGTAAATAGCGTTTTTAAACTGTACCCCTTTGAGTAGTATTACAATATGCATTATTTATTTAGCGTAGTTTGATAGCGGGTTTTTATATAGGAATAGGATTTTATTGCGACAGAATTGTTAATTACGATTTGTGTTTTAGCTGTGAACTAACTGGGATGAGCGTGAACGGAGAAGCAACTCTCAGTATAAAAAAAGATGGATATTTCCAAATCAAGAAGTTGAAGACCGTCGTTGTATTGCAGAATTCAAAGGTGATTAACAATTTGTTTTGCGTTGTGCTCAAATAATTGAAGATTCTCTTTTTACCCGACTCTCTTAATCTCATTCCTGAAGAACGCAACTCTCTGACTGTTTTAATGGCTTCAACAATTTTCTGCTATTTCCCATCGCACTTCACCATATGAAATGCTTTTGTAGCTGGTGTTCTTGTAGCATCTTTTATCTGATTGGGAATTCATCCACTTCTATCTTCACCCCTTGTATTGGCAGTTTTTTTATGTGTTATACTACACATGAGACACCACAACACCACCATTCGTCTGGGTATGTAACATTCAGTGCAATTGCATAGTATATACAGTGTAGCAGTAGAAGGAGAGTAAGAAAATCTGGTTGCTCAGTTCTAGGCACAAAACATTGAAAAACCTATTTCACATGGTGTACAATACTGAACGGTGGTATCACTCCAGAGCGATACAAGATCTACCACACTTCATCAGCCCAGAAGGAATATAATTTTTTTTAAATGCATTTTTTAGCTGTTTTTGATTTTTATTTTTAATTTTTTTTAAATCTGAATAGAAAAATGCATTTTAAATGACTGTTTTTTCACTTCAGCAGAATTAGAACCCAGGACCTTCAGCGCTTTAGTCGAGGGTTCTAACGAAGCCGCACTGTGGTCAGGTTAACTTTTTCACATCTAAAGATTCGCCCTGAAGATAGACATTGCAATATAGTATGAAATTTTGGTAAACAAAATGTCACAACACAACTACCTAAAGTCTTCCACTCAGGAATCTATTTTGTTGTGGAAACCTACAGCAATAATAATAATAATGTATTCATTTTTATTGTTATTTTTTCAGGTCAACATGTCCAAAATCCATCGATTGAGCACCATTAATTCATTGTTCAATTGCATCTTGAACAGGACATGCAAACGGATGTTGCAAAGAAACAAGGATCAGCTGGCTGAGTTAGCAGCGACGTACACCGTCGACATTGCTAACGAAATTCTCAAGGACATAAAGCTATCGAATCTTTTTATTTGATATTTGTAAAAATTTCGACATCCTCTTAATATTAATCGATGTTACTCTTTTTGAATTTTTTACATTTTTTATATCAGATTTTATCGTCAAATGTATAATCTCTCAAGGGTATATTTCTGATAGTCTTAAATAAGTCTGTTCGGTTTTGATTTGCCTGGTATTCAATGTTTTTCTTCTCAATCATCGAGCTTATGGGATGAGATCTTACGAGATTCAAGTATTATAATATTTATCATATCATGTTACTATATTGTATATGTTCGGTGGCTACTTTGTGATAAGGGTATTCAATATTTAACATATAACTTAGTTTCTCTTATTTATGTTTTATAAGTTTTTTGTACAATGTGTTTTGGTACCTGTCCAGAACATTATCTAGTACAAACTAACTGACAATGGCCTAAACAGGTACCAAAATGTGTCATACATATAAAAACTCATAAAAGATACATAAGTGAAAGTATCGAAATTATATGTTAAGTATTCAGTTACTTTGCTTGCTCGCTAAGAATATGTTTCTTTTATCATTCTCTTCAATATGTGAACAATATAGAGGCAGTTGATAGACACTTGGTCATGTGGGAATTACAATAGGAAATCAAAGGACTTGCTAATTTGGCTCTTGAAGAGACCCAAATTATAGAAAGGAGGAACACATTGGTTGGCAATGCGTTTCACAGTTGTGCAGACTTGCATATGAAAGAGCAAGCAAATTTGCTAGTTCTCGTATAACTTAAAACAGCATTCGGATGCTGGAAGAGAGCATGTCATGTCATCCTACCAAACAAATTACACCAAATTATATTCTCCAAGGAAAAGTGAATTATAAATTCAAGATGTTAGCTGCTTACATTAAGATCATCATGCTTGGACGCCCTAAACAAAATCACCATTTTCTTGAAATGGAACGAGCAAAGATGATACAATGCACTTTATATCCCAGAACTATGTAAACGCGGTAAACAGATTACTCTAAGGTCATCACAATCGGATACACTAATAAAGTCATCATTCCACCTGCCAGCTGGTCCTTTGGAATAGGTTACCATCTTCCATTTGAAATGCATCGAGCATGATCGAATTTCGACTGCTTTTGAAGACACATTATTATGTATGCTCATGTGGAGATTCCGCTAAATAATTGATATCTAATACTAACCAGTATCTATAGAATAAGTACTCTTTGTATATTTTCCATTCTTCACAAATGCTAACTGTTATTGTTTGTTTTTCAATTGTGTACAAATGCTAACTATTATGTTGATTGTATGACATTGATCTATATAAATGTATATCTATTATTATTAAGATTAATTTTCACACTGAGCTAATTTGGGGAGATTTGGATCTTCATGGAACTGCATTACTAACATAGGACCTTTATGGATGAGGTTTTTCCCTTATATTATCGTAGTTCTGTAGAAAGTATTTTTTCGCATGAATGTTGTAATCTGATGGGGAATGAAAATTGATATAGTTAGTGTGTAGTATGTTCGAACATTGTGCTAAAACTTGGGGCGTTTTGAGTGATTTTGAATCAAGTCTGTGAATGGTGCATTTTGCTCGAGTCAGGAGTTTGCAGTCTGAGAACTCTTGGAGGGATTTGTCAAAGCACAACCGATCGGGAGACCTATGATTCTCAACAGATCTGAGCAGTGCAGACTAGAGGGAGAGATTGAGTAAATCGTGGTTTGAATTGTTAAGTAGTTGTGTTTTGAAATTATCAGACAGATACCTTAGTGCTGTAGATTTTCGGTGCTTCTTGATAGCTTCGAATATAAAAGAAAAGTCTAATCGTCATCCTTAATTAGAGTCGTTTGTCTAAAATAAATATTAAAATATTAAACCTTGGCAACGAGAAAGAATGGAGGAGTTATACAGATGATCTGTAGGACAGTTATTCAACTTTTTACTGGGCAGGAATCCTATATAGTTGGTATTTAAGTCCCGGGGCCATTTGAGCTCAAATCATAAATAATATTCTTGTAAAATTATGTGTATTTGTTCACATGTGAACTATCTCCGGAAATAAAGTTTGCATTATAAGCTGACATAGGGTGGGGTTTGTGAGTGTGTATAGCATGTTAGGCATTGAATTCAATGAAATATAACTGATGTTTCTATGACTGAACCTAAATAGAACTACTTTAAATAAATTTTGGGTTATTACTCAGTCACAATAGAATATTTAAAATTACTTTGACAATATCATTGGCAGTAGAAAATAATATATAGAGGAAGTAGTGTTGTTTTGTTAAATCTTTGAATCATCGAATTATTATTTAATAATCTTTTTGTATTGGAGGTATTATCGCATATGATCTGATGACAACAAATAAAAGAAAGTGGACTCAGTAAGCAGAATTCAAACGATATAGGATTCAAGATTATCCATAACAGTTAATGATGGATATTTGCATAAGTTGTTTGAGGATATATGGGAGTCTTTAAACAGCGTTCAATACGATGGCTCACTTCATATATTAATCAAAAATATATTTTTTGCATTTAAATTGCATTTAACGCTTGTGATGTTAGGTTGTTATTATATTGTGATACTAATTTATAACATAACGTAGTTGTAAGGTTTAAATTTAATACTCAGTAAATAATATGAATGTTCTATGCAACATTAAAAATGGAAATCTTCCGCCAAATAGTTGGCATTAGACAATTGAAATGAATCAGTGGAAAACTTAGAATTTTCCACAAATACTACTAAGTGCGATAGCCTGGGTTTAAATTAATTATTACGAAGATTGCAGACTATGATATTCTGAATATTCTTCAGTAAAATCACATCTTGAAGGCATCCAACATATCTGTCTTCTTTTTTCTTTTAACGGATACTTGAAATGGAAAATTTTTAAGCTTACAATTCGTTCATCATCTTCATTTTCAGCCCTTCTCTGTCTACCTTAGAACACATGTTTCTTCTACTTCTCCCATTGTGTTGCCTGTCTCATCCACTCTGGCAAATCTTTTAATGTTATCCATCCATTTCATTGGTGGACATCCCTGAAATCTATTCTTTTCCATGGTTTCCATTCCAATGCTCTCTTCATCTGTTTTCATTTGACATTCGGGCTGTTTAAATAATCTCTTAAGCTTAATAAATTAACTGTTGATCTCTATATATTTGCGTGTTGCTATTTTGATGAAACCGTTTAGATGCGGCTAGGCAAAATTTATTTATAAAGTAAAATTGTTCATTTAATTTTAAAGTTGTTGGAGTATTATTCATTATTGTTAACTTTGATATTTATACAATGTTATTGTATGTATTATACAAGAGTAAAACTATTTGAAAGTATATGTATTTTTATTTACAATTCACTTATTTACTCTTTGATTGGCTGTAGGTAATAAAATGGATGACCAATATGTATAATAAAAACGAGAACATTATGTAGAATGTGTGTAATGGTTCATAAAATATAAAATGAAATCATTAGAGAATAAAAGTTCAAAATTCACTTAAAATTGAATGAATTCTTTTATAACGTCTCTCAGATATGACATCATAATTTCGTTCAATGATGTCATAACCGATTTCCCCTGTATTCTTTATTTTATGTTTGTTCATCACATATTGAATATGTTTGTTATGTTTTTCCTATCTGTTGTATGATTATATGTTTATTTTAGGTAGTATGTACATTTGTTAAAAAAAAAACAAGATATTACCGTTAACATTTAGGTCTTAATAAACTGTTATGTATAACATTTACAATTTTAACAGCTCATATTTTAAAGTTTTAACAGCTTACGACCCCGATTAAGGAAAAGGAAATAAATGCGTTATTTGTAAATATCCATTTAATTTAGCCAATATATACTAATCGAAGTAAGTATTAAACCGTGAAGTCATAAATTTCGGTTTAATCGACGATATGCATAGAAGCATAGCACTTTTAGAACATTAAAAAGGTTACTATATCCGGTGAACATACGGGGCTTGTGTACACTCTCAGTTTGGTTGCCTGTATTAATTTAGAGTTATAAAATAGTTAGTTTTTAAGTACTTATAGAATCCAGAATGTGGGTTGCTTTTGTAGTGTTCTCCTTGGCCCTAATGGGCTGTTTAGATGCCCATGAATTTTTACGTGGTCCTCTGCATAAAGAAGTCTCCAATATTGTTCAAACGCACAGAACTTCACATAAATCTCAAACGGGTGGTAAGTTAGTATCATTTGATCAAATTTAAACTGTGTTAGATTTTAAACAATTATTTGCGATTTTGTACTCTCAATTTATAACTGGTGATGGTAGCTTTGATGGCACTTTTATTTGATCTTGTTATATGTGCCTCATATCAGTTTTGTGGCAACAGTAACCAGATGTCTAAACACCTTCTATGGTCTTGAATACTCTTCCATTAGGTGCAACAAGGAAGAGATTATCGCTACTGCTTATGGATTCTGTTTGCGTCTTATTGGACATGCAAACTTTGTGAATTATATGGCTTTATCAATATTTGATAATCTTTTGGAGATATTATTTTTAAGTCAAAGACTTTTGGGTGGTCATGTTGTGTTGTTACATTTTTTATGCCAATGTTTTGGACCAAATTGCAGTGTCGATCTTCAGAGTGTCTTCAGTGAGTCTGTCTGTGTGAAAAGAAAACAGACAGGCTCACCCTGAAGATGGACACTGCAATGTGGTCCGAAATGTTGGTTCACTTTGTTATATATCACTTTTTATTAAAAGAGTTGGCGACGTGTTTCGGTTTTAATCAAACCATTTTAGTTAGTGCTTGAAAATGGTTTGATTAAAACCGAAACGCGTCG
>JAPMAF010001201.1:0-11623 GCA_026537445.1 Silvatares holzenthali
ATATACATACAAGAAAATCATAACATGATTTAGATTCACAATATTTTAGATGCATGTCAGGATAGAGTGGTATG
Organism: Silvatares holzenthali; assembly: GCA_026537445.1. Taxonomy (NCBI): domain Eukaryota; kingdom Metazoa; phylum Arthropoda; class Insecta; order Trichoptera; family Pisuliidae; genus Silvatares; species Silvatares holzenthali. The sequence continues at coordinate 75 of JAPMAF010001201.1, forward strand.
GCACTCGATCTTCTCTGCCTACATCTTCGAAGCGGTGTGGTTATGTATTATTATAATAAAACAGAGAAAACTCATTATTTTGTGGCCATTTTGTCAGTGATACCGATGTTTGATATTTGGTTACTGATGAATTCAAATGGCTAGCCCATAGCACATTTATTTTTCATTTAAATATTCTTGTACATATTTAAATGCGAGGGACAAGAAAATGACGCGGTAGACACAATTGCGGCTGGAAATAAAACCTTGTTTATTTACAATTTTCTACCGTATTGATGAGAATATATAGTGAGCTGTACTGCGTCTTCCATCTAATAAAAAGTGTCGCAATCTTTAGAGATTCTAAAGAAATCTTGCAAATAGACTTTAAAGAACGAAATAATGTTATCACTGGCTTATAATATGGGTCATTAATACACAAATCGCAGAATGTCATTTATGGAGAACGTAGTATAAGTCACTGTCCAACGTTAGTACACACGTTTTTTATCGGTTTCGCCACATATGAGACACCATCGAGGCAGGTCTAAAACATCAGGCGATGCTATGTGGACTGTGGACGTTACAATGGAAAGAAGAAGGAATTTATTAAGATTGTGGCCGACAACACGTTCAAGAGTCGCGCAGAATCGCACAAGAAAGAGCAAGCAAACCTGATGGTCCCCATACTACCCAAGTCAACTGCATTCGGATGCTGGGGGAGAACGTGTCGTATCGCCCTACCAAAGATGGCGGCTGGAAGAATCAATGACCCCAAGGTCTGAGAATACCCACCATAGTAGTAACGGTAAAATATTCACAATATGCTAACCCCTCGTCTGTGCTCCAACGAATCAAGATTGTTTGAGAGCTGTTTTGCGAAGTTGTTATTCAACAATATTCTTTCAGGTAGTTAAATAATCCACCTCGCAGTTTCGATCTAACACCTAGCGATTATTTTCTGTTTACATAATTAAAGTAAAATCTTCGTGAAAGAAATTTTACTACTAATAAATTAATTTAGACAATTTTAACCCTCTTAATCCGAAAAAATATATAGGTGTGTATTTTATATACAGGTGACAAACGGAAACCGTATGTTTGAGAAACAAACAGTACTCAGTTTATTGTAAAGGAAAGCACGTTTTTATTTTAGCAAAACAAACAACAATATTTACCTTTTGATTTGTAGTCAAATATGTTTTTTTTGGCAAATATTTAACATGCTTACAATTCACGCTAAGTCGTGATAGGAGCAAGCAGTAGAATGGAGCGCTACCTGTCTATTCTGACACACACTTCTTGCCTTCTCCACACTCATACATACACGTCGGTTATTGAATCTCATTACATAGCCCGATTACGAAGTTGTAAATAATGGACAATTTATTATGCGCGTTTTTGTGAGAAAATCACCCCATGGGCGCTAAGTTGAGAAACATGTTCCTGCCAAGTTTTTCTAGGAAAGATCTCCATACTTTCATCACTTTAATTCTGTCCGTAATTGTTTCTTCCAAATGTAATTCTTTTTCGATATTTTCCTTTCTTATTCTATCTCACAGGATTTTCTTTCACATCCATCTTAACGATCTAATTGTCACAACATTTATTTCATTTTCATTCTTCTTCTAACAAGTCCACGCTTCTCTGCCATACATACAGGTTTCCTAAGCGCACAAAGGTTGCACGTACCATTGCTCCCTATGTACTGAAACAATGTGCTATTCCTAAGCGAATGATTACTTTTTCCTTCCTTATCATTCCGGACTATTACGGATCATTATTATCACTGATCATTTTAAAAACGTCAGATTCTCATGTGTTGCCTATATAAAGTTAATAGGTCGTTTAAATGTATTGGAATAGACGGCGATAATATCGATAGATATATCAAGTTAGAAACTTCCAGGCTGCTTCAGTAGACCAATTAGAAAATTACATTAGAACATTTGATTAATTTCGCCGAGAGTATACGGGCAGTCAAAACAGTATGGGTTGTAAAACAACATGGATAGTTTTAATGTAAATTACAGCTAACCGTAGCGAGGCATTTATGATTGCTTGTAAGTAATTTGGTTTAAAAATTACGCCACTGATGTAGTTTTTGTCCTTCAATCGAAAATGTGCTACAAAGAGTCGTACTTATTTTTTATTTATCCCAAAGCTACCCCGAATTACTAAACTATCAATATGGAGGCACATTAATCCCTTCGTCCACAGTAATAACGACTAAGAACCGACCTCAAATTATTCTCTTAGAAGTTTTATACATACCATAGGTGTAATTAACCTTTGAGTTCAGGATTCCATCTTTGTCATTAAAAGAATCTCCTCTACGCTGTGTAAAAACGGGTAAAGATTAATAATAATTCAGTTTTTACGAATGACATTCTGATGCTAGAGTATAGAAAAAGGTCAAAATTATCTGCTAGTTCACTAACGTATTCATGGAGCATTTCTCGGGAGCTGGTATTGCTGATTTTTTGGAATACTTTATTTGTTAGAACACGTGGCACGCATCTATCTGTCACCTATTTACTATTAATATAGAGCGCACCACGAAAAACAAACCATTCTCTATACATGGTGAGTTAGTAAAGATTACATTAGATGGTATTAAGCTCGCCCTTATATACTATTTTAATTTTTACAGAAAAAACACGTTTAAACAAAAATAATATTTTTTAGTACGGTTATGGAATGATCTTTCATCAACTATATTTCCTATTTCCTTTTACATTACGGAATGATTTAGTGTTGCGAACGGTGTGAAACAAGGATGTGCAATGTCTCCGTGGTTGTTCAACCTATATATCGACAATTGCTTGAAAGAGTTTGAACTTGAAGAATATGATTGTATGAAGCTTGGACATGGCAGAAGAAGAACGAAAGCAGAATTAATGCTGTAGAGAAGAGATCTCTTAGAAGAATCTGTTTTTAGAACGATGTATGACAGAGTGAGAAACACAGATATAAGGAACAAATGTGGAGCAAGGGCGAGAGTATTAATAGAATGAAGAAAAATGCATTAAGATGGTTTGGGCACGAAGAGTGAATGGGTGCTGAGAGGCTAGTACGGAAGATCTATGAAGCAAATGTTGAAGGTACGAAATACAGAGGTCACCCAAGAAAAACATGACATGATCAGATCAACCAAATATTGGTGGATGGCTCTGTCCGCAGTCGTCAGAGTCGCAGAGTATGCATGAGGAGATGTATGAACGTGGATGAAGCAAGAGATGTATGCCAGGACAGAGTGGTATGGCTCTCGAACCTCTGCCTTCCCCTACGGGGAAACGACTTGATTGTGTATTGTCCTTTTACATAGGCCTCTTTAGAGCTGCATTATTGACATCCTATTAGTCAGCTTCACAGCATAGATTCTCCATGAATGAGGTCGGTGGATAGTTCATTTAGAGGTTTATAACCATACAGGTTTCAAATAAAGAGCTGTACCAACTACTGAGAGGTACTGTAAGTAGATACGGTACACTGCATCTAGGGATGCATTGCTCTTAAACAAGAAGTTTCTATTTTGGGATATATTGATAACCTGAATATAGCGAGTCAACCTTTTTACGTTTTCTTTAGCGTTGTTCTACCATCAGAGGTACCCTGGATCTTCTCCTCATCTGTTTCTCTCCTTTCCTTTTTTCTATAATTTTAACACATACTTTTCTTGGATTTTTATAAGTCATATTGTTTTAGGAAGATGTGAAGGGGAAAGAAAAATTCAATTAGAATTATTAAAGATACCATAGCTTACTATCGTAAGTAAAAAATTGATAAAAACTTCCACAATGATTTCTTGTGTGCGGTATTCCTCTCTCTATCCTTAAGTTTTTCACCTTCCACATAGTACCTTAGAAGGTTATAGGCTTTCTTCAATAAGGATTTCTGTGTGCGAGTTACAAAAAAATATTGTAAAAAAAAAAATTATCTGACAGCCATATAAATAGATTTACGTCTGAAGACGCTTTAATGAAAGCAAAGATATAGAATACACCGATTTTAAAGAAGGATATTTTATAAGATATACGATACATTGAAAAAAAAAGATTATTTTTAATAATAGTAAAGTAATTCAATTTTATTTACCTATTGATGCTCGTAGATTGAGGAGAAGGAAAACATTCACCAATAATTTAAGTATGCCAGTCTACTATCTGACAGTTTGTGGTTTTCTCGGGAAATACAGTACATAACTACGAAATATTTAATTAATTATTATAAATAGTACATGGTTAAAGCGTTAGGTTTGCCGCAAACCGAGGGTTTATATTGCCTTTTGTGTCTAATAAATATGGCACCAGATCTTTGCGATTCCTGACATCTAATATTGAAAATATGTTTAATATAAGGCCGTTTCTGTGTTTCGCCTTAACATGGTTTAAGAAAATAGTTTAGACCCCTGAGTGTACATTTTTTCCTAAAAGGTTTTTCCTATTTTGAAACGGACTAGACCTATACTCGGAAAACCAGCTGATCGTTTACCCAAGTAAGCACTTGAAATTCTCTCCTAGCTGTCTTACTTAGAAAGAAGATTTACTAAAGATTCGTGTTTCTATACAGATCGGATCTCAAAGCAAGGCTATTCTCTATTTATTTATAGATAACAGCATACGGTACTAAAAACACAGATATATGAAACAATATTGAATATAAAATGAAAAAAATACATTACTATATAAATTGAGAATATTTTTATCTATTTATACTAGAGTGACAAGAATAATTATCGATTTTTCTAAACATATATAACACCATGGTACGGGATTTACAGCGGCTTTGTTTTCCAGAAAGATTTATTAATATGTTGTTTCATATGCTAGTGCATACATAACGCGAATCTACCGCAATGGAAGATATGTTGTGTTTCCGTTTCCCTTAAGGTGATTCTCTCACAAAAACAACGCTATGTAAGTTGTCCTTGTTAATAGTATCGACACTTTGTATAATCAGAAACGAATTTTTAGATTGGCTTTCTCAACGGCTATAGAAAGAGGAACAGAGTTAAAAAGCAACCTTGGCGCAAACTTTACTGAGTGGGTATTCTTTAAGAGATGAGTGGGTGGATAAAGGCGTGGAATGCTCTATCAGCGTAGATACGGAACAGTCCGTCTGAACAGCCCGTGGTGTGTCTGTGGGGGTGGGGGTGGGGGTGGAGCTCAGACGGCGGAGCATTCTGTGGCACTGTGTGCGGATGAGTGATGCAAGGGACAGGATGCTTTCTGCCACTACTCCTCAGCAGCCTTTTAGAAATTTAGATTTCCTCGCTAATTCGAAAAACTTTGGGTGCTTCAGGGAGATCGTCAAAGTCTGGGTTACTCGTTGGGATAGTGTGCGTGGCTCGGGAGGGGCACCTTTCTCTCCGTAGATGCTGCCCTTTTGCTCTTTACTTCTTTTATATGTTTCCCGCTCTTCTCCATTGTGCATTTATTGTTTTCACATCATTATTTTGTTAGGCATCATTATTGTATTATTTTCGCATCATTATTTCGGAATAACGCAGAGCATGAATGAGGAGGTGTATGACTGTGGAAGAAGCAAGTGATATATGTCAGGATATAATGGTCTGGTGCTCGATCCTCTCTGCCTACCCCTTCGGGGAAACGGTGTATGATTTAATAATAATAATTATTATTATTTTGTTTTAAAAAAAATATATTTATATTTGTGTGCTGAAATCTTATATATATGTGTGTGGGTGTGTATTATTATTACCAAAATTACTTCTTTTTTTATTATTTATATGTATTTTTTACAGTTGTTTACTAGTTTTTTTTCCTCCTCCCATCCCTTTCCTACATCCTGTATGTCCTATATATTAAACTTGTATATTCAACTATTTTTGTGTTGTTATATTTATTGTAATCATTCTAGGGAATATGTGGTAGACGGGGGGAAAATGAAAAATAAAAATTGGTCGACCTTCATATGAGTAGACGAAGAATGAGAGAACAGATATGAGGACGGTAAGCTCTTAAAACTGTTCGGGTACGTGGTGAGTCCGTTTGAAATGATTTTCATAGGTCGACTAAAAATATCTCAAAACATTATTTTCGCTCATTTTTGTGGTAAAGACCATAATTATGAATTAATAGAGGAGAGGTAAGATACGATTTGGTGATATTATCATGTAATTGAATTCACCGCGTCAGTATATGAATAGTCTAAAGAGTTTTTTTTATCTTATACTACACATGAGACTCCATGACACCACCATCCACCCAGTTATATAACATTCTGTACCATTGCACATGTAAATGCTGTATAGAAGTCGGAGGAGAGATTGAAAACCTGGTTATTCAGTTCTAGTCACGAAACATGGATAAATCCATTTCACGCGGCTAACAATACTGGACGGTGGTACTGCTCCAGGGCGAAATAAGATCCACCACTCTTTTCCAGTCCTGGAGGTATATATATTTTTAAATGCATTCTTGCTGTTTTTGTCTCTTTTTTTTAAATATATTTGTACACACATTTTTAAATTATAATAGAGAAATTCATTTTAATATAAATATTTTCATTTCACTCTGACGGCATTCGAACTCGCAACCTCCAGCGTTCTTTCGACGCTTTAGTCAAGTGTCTTTTAATCACTCGAATACAAGGCCGACAAAAGTAGTGATTAAAAACCATCTAGGAATGATTCAACCGGCCATAAATCCACCGTAATTATACAGAAAAGTATCACACAAATTAGAATTCATTTTTGGAAACGTTAAAAATTACAATTAAATGAAATGTCAAAATGCACTCAAGAATATTTGGAGCTGTTAAGAAAATTAAATGAATTTTAATAAAACAAAACCGAGTTTTACGTTAACCTTTATTAATTTTTGAGATCTTTATGTACGATTTTCATTTTCGCTGTATTTTTTTTAAGAAACACTTCTTCAAACTTTAATTTCTGGCACTCACGCTTTGAATAATACATACTTGTGCAGTATTAGATTTAATTTATGTAAATTTGTGAACGAATTCGAGATTTTGTCACGAAGGAATTTTATATTAACCAAGGGAAACTTTTATTTCGCGCTCTTGTAAAGATGAACTGATTTAAAATGATGACTTTAGTAACTAGAGATTTAAAGTAACGTTAATTCGTATAAGGTTAATTAAAATTACATACTACTAGACCAGAGAAGAGAAATAATAATCTATTAATTCAAAGGAAAAGGATTTAAAGTGGATCACACCATAACAGGGTTATCAGTCTCTTAGGTTCTGTCGGTAAAATAAAGTGAATATATAATAGTATAATAATATATAGCAGTTACTAAAAGCGAAATCTAGGAGATGCAAAGAAGATTTATGTGTTGATAAGTAAAAAAGGTTAGAAAAAGATAAGAATATGTATAAAATGATAAAAGAGGGGAAGACGTACGACAAACCTGAATGGTTTTAAGAACACGTCATCTTCATATAAGTTCTCTCATTCCCAGTTTACTCGTATAGAGGCCGATCATTTTTTTATGGACAGTCTCCATCTGGAACAGCAAGAGAGCAAGAAGATCGATGGACGACATAAGAAGATTAAATGGAACTCAATGAATGAAGCTGGTATCGTAATAGGAGGACTAAAGGAACGAGAGGGAGTTCGTAGTAGATAGAAAATATCAAAAATATATGATAAACAAAAAAATATGAGAAGTCATAAGAGGTATATGAATAAAATGAAAAAACAAACATACGTATAACATATCTTTTTTAGGTAGTTAAAATAACATAATTGAAACTACAACATTATTCAAATGCACGTGCATACATTTGTTTTTTATGGATACCCTCACTATACATTTATATTTGAAGAAAGTAAGTAGATGTAGCAAAAGACAAAAGAAAACATTCTCATATATTCCTATACGCACGCGCTATACATTCTTATTATAATTATCTAGCTCCACAGAGCTGGATAAGGGAATGTACAGTGCGTTTGTGGATTTAAAAAATGCCTTTGATAGAGTGGATCGGTTTAAGTTATGAAATACCCTTACAGAATACGAAGTGAGGGAGCCAAGTAGTCGGGGATATTGCCTCGTCTGTGGAATGTCCTTCAGAGTCTGTGCCGAATTCGTTATAATTTCCTCGATAATCTCGAAATTTTCAACTCGGATTTCAGTCCGGGGAACGTGCATAACGTTACTAACAGTGATCATATCGATATACTTGGAGTGGCGCTCTCGGGCAAACTTAAGCACTGCGGTGTCATCGAAACCAGAGTCAAATTTAACCTCTAAGAAGCTGGGTGTGTTGTATACAGCCCGAAGATTCTCTGAGCCCCAGCTTCTCACTTTATACAAATCGTAGGTGTACCCAATTAAATTTAGCCAACTTTGGTCTGGAGCACCCAAGTATCTAAAGAATCTCTTCGACTACGTATAATAATGTGCTGTTCGTTCAATATAAAATTCCGATCTCAGGAATGATCTTCAGCCGCTGAAGCACAGAAGGAAGGTCAAAAAAGTTATCGTGAGTTTTATATGAGATGCTCTATTTGGGCTGCTATGTTTGGTAAAGCAACGCGTAACGTGACTGCCTGTCACTCCTTTACGGTTCATATAGAGCGCATAAAAACAAATAGATTCTTATATCTTTTCACTCGGTAACTTCATTGTTAATAAAATACTTAGTATTGTTTTTCTAATATATAATACACATGAGACACCATTCGTCTGGATCTGTAACATACTTTACAATTACAAATGTATTTTTTTTGTAGCAGTCGGAGGAGATATTGAAAACCTGGTTATTCAGTTTAAGTCACGAAACATGGATAAATTTATTTTCTTTGTTGTAACCACATTTACTTGAATAACCCCACAAGTATCTTAACTGACTCTTTTGGAACACATAGAATTTAAAAAAAAACAATAAAAAGTATTTTATTAATAATGGAAAATGACAAGGTTGCCTAGGAAAATCATTAAATTATGCGAAAACAGTCACTAATGACCGAAACATCATGCCTTAACGTGAACTCTTCATGACCCCTATTAATTCCACCTTGTCCTTGAAACGTTCACTTACCGCATAGAATCTAGGTATATTATAAACCTTCTCCATTTGTAACTCATAAAGAAACTAGAAATCAAACAATCGACCAAGAGAGAGAAATGTTCCACCATGTTACCAAGAGCAATTAAGAAAAATGACTTTCTAAATTTTTTCTCCTTTATATTTTTTATTGTTAAAAAGGACAGTTATTAAAATAAACAAACATTATCATAAGTATGCACATTGTTTTAAAAGTTTGTAAAAGAAGGTACGCGAAACTAAATATGGAACAAAATAGACGAAACTAAATATGGAACAAAATGGAATAAAATATGTAACATTGTTTAAACAAGAACAAAACAAGGTATACAAATGATACAAGTCAGTTGCGTGGTTATTCTGTGGTCTATTTCAAACAAACAAGAACTAACCAATGAATCAACTAGAGCAAAAATAAAGTTATTTGCTATGATGTACTGCAGTTAGTTTAGCTTTTCGAACCTCTCAAAGAGGCGCGTAATCAAATTATTTAGGTTATTTTAATAGGATATTCGTATACGTGTACATAAGATAAAAGGCTGTCTTTCATTTTTCTCCAGAATTGCTCAAGGCGCACGGAAAATACGGTGTAATAATATTATGAATATATATAATACATAAAGATGAGTTAATATTTTTGCGGATCATACATTGGGGAACAAAATACCCGATAGTATTCATTACATATCATCCATATAAAAAGTAGGGTCTATCATCAATTTATTATTATCCTATGTGAAACCAATAAAGGCTGACGTGGAGCGACCGACCGACTCGCATCTAGGAAGAATTGTAAATATCAGAATAATATTATATCATCATCAGATGACATCAGTCTTGGGTATGCCTGGACTTAATTCTGTAATTCTCTCCACTTTGGTATGTACGCGGTTAATATCCACAGTGTTTAGGGAAATGTGATAGTGATATCGAAAGGCGCTTGAAAGTTGGAAGTAGAATAAACGGGGCACTAAACGCTGTAGAAGTTATCCTAGAGCAGCTGGATGGCACTGCATAACGAAGTATTGGTGCCAAATTTGATGTACGGAAATGGTTGAAAAGAAATGAAAGGTAGAATAAATGCTGTTGAAATGAGATGAATATTTAGAATGTGTGGTAAAATAGTATGTGATAGAATGAGGAATACAGATGAAAGAAAAATGTAGAGCAGGTGCGAGGGTTATTGACAAAATAAAGAAAAAATATTTTATTGAGATAGTTTTAACGTGTAGAGCGAATAGAAACCAAAAGAATAGAGCGGTAAAAGAGGCAGAGCCGCCCATGAAAATTAAGGAATGTTCAGTTTAAATTGAAGGTCCTACTTGTAATCATAATAATCGTAAAGTATGGGTTGCGGTAAGCGATGTTTGTCAGGAGAGAGTGGTGTGGCTTTCGATCGTCTCTATTGTATTACTGTATTGTTTATGAGCATTCAACGAGCATGGTTGTTAATATATCTAAGAAGTGATGAAACCTATAGGGCGCTGTATTATATTTGCGGTAGTTCACCCTTGGGATGTCAAGGGGAGAATATTTTACGGGTATTCGTATAATTATTGTTAGGAAACACATGATAATATTGGAGAATATAACACAATACAACTAAAATCGAAACCGCCAAACGGAGAATAGTAGATATGTTCCGGTTGTGTAATATACGCGTACGTATACACGAGTCGGCTCTTTATTGTTTGAGATTCCCTTTAACACAAACGGCGTTTTCTTTTTATATGTAAATATTCCACTCGGAACAGAGAGCAAAGATTAATAAAGGAAAAGTGCTCATTGTTGATATCTATTGAAATCCAAATAAAGGGAAGAGGAGAGTCACGGAGGCTGTTCTGTACAGTACGTACAAATATCAAGGGTTGGATTCACTTTTATTTACTTTAACAACCAGACAAAGCAAATAAATAATTACAATTAAACCCTCTACATTTTAAACATTTATTACCTAATGTGCAGAGGGGGATAATAAAGGTTATTATTCTTAGAATATATATATTGCTAATGATATGTGTTTGAAGGGATGATTTCGAGTGTATTATAAATGAACATCCCGTGGGAATCTTACGTAATTAAATAACTTTAAATAAATGCGAATTATCTGGCTCCGTCCTAAAATAATTTAATCTAAGATAAAGGCTGATGTCTGTGGGAAAATGAACACTTTTATTTGTTACCTGTGCAAATTAAAATTAGAGTGTGGTGTCAGTGAATCGATGTTATTAAAAAAAACGAATACAATACTCTATATGATATTTATTAAACTTGTACTTTAAAAGCACCGGATATTGTTGAGCTTCCTACACAATATAAAAGGTTGCTAAGAATGCAATTAAAGGCAGAAACAAATTGAAAAGTATTATTATTATCGAATCGCCGTTTCTCCGAAGGGGCAGGCAGAGAGGATCGAGCGCCAGACCATTCTATCCTAACATACATTTCTTACTCTTCCACATTCATACACCTCCTCATGCATGCTCTGCGATTATTCCGACTACGAACAGAGCCATCGATTAGAATTT